>CM073769.1:53663245-53734472 GCA_037158775.1 Hetaerina titia | reverse complement strand
ACTTGGAGCTAAAATAATAAGGTCCTTACATAATAACGCACATTCATAGTACTAATTATTATGTTGCATAAACCTAGTTGCAATTAGGCATTTGTCCTGGTGGCAACGGTCAAGTTTAGTCCATGGTCACTTCTACAATGCACATTCATATATACACACAGAAAAAGTACAGATATAAGACAAAATGCTCTTATATACCATGACATTATTAAATTACCAACCGCTTTTTTACCAATAACACAAGGGTTAGGTCCGACGCTCCGACCATCGCCACGTCTCATCCATAATCACGTACTATTCAATTTCATATACCGTTAAAAATCACGCACCATTAACACAACATTCACTTTTGTAATGCAACTTTTCACGCCGTTCACATCACATAAAAACAATATGTAGATAAGTACAATAGTATAATAATCACTGATCAATTAAGTTTATCACCCAGTGGCTGCTTTACACTTATTCTTAAAACTCATAAAATTTCAATTGTTAGATTGGGTTGGGTTAATTTGAATGGGTTCAAATAAGCCTCCATGCAAATGGTTCCATTCAGCAATAGTTCTGTTTAAAAGTTAGTATTTTTTTCTAATTTGTCTTTTTCGTTCTTATTTTTATTCTAAATTTTGGCCGTTTTTCCCTTAAAGTTTAGTTTTTCTATCTCTTTCCTCAAATCTTCTCACGCTTCATCATTTTTAACAATTCTATGCATCACGCCTCACTACTCCTTTATCTTCTATGTTTCTTCTATTTCTTCCTTTTTGTTTTCTTTTCACCGAAAAACAACCGAAAAGCAAGAATTGAAAATATTTGCTATTTCTACTGAGTCGGTTATAATGGTATTATCGTTAGCTTTTGACATTTTCTCGCGTTTTATTTTGTCTTTCCTCGTTCTCATGTATCTAAAGAATTTCGTTACATTGTCTTTCGAAACTGAATTGATAAAACAATTTTACTTTTACTTTTTTATTTTCCCTATTTAGGTTCTGGACCAAGGTTTAGTAATGCTGTGATATTTTTTACTGTTATTCTTTAATCTGTGTGCCTTTCTTACCGCTCTATTGGGTTTCTTTGTGGTTTTGGTGTAGTACTCCGGATCCGTATTCCGTTTAAAATTCTTTTTGCAACATACTTTATGTATGCTTCAGGAATTATTTCTTGGATTGTTTCTCATATTTCTTCTACGTTCGCTCCACCACCTACCAATCCCGAAATCTTGCCCCTTCAAAAAATCCTGAAACACTCCCCAATCTACCCGTGTTTATTGCTAAATTTTCTCTTCATCCCTCATACTTCCCTTTGTTGATCTAGTATACCATTCATATGAACACACACTGCAGCGTGGTCATTTTTTCCCGGAAAAATATCTACACTAACAAAAAGGTTAGCAGGTCTAACGAGAAAAAATCGAGGGTATTTTCTCCCCTAGAGGGCTTATGTACTACCTGGGTAAACCCTTCTTCGTTAATGAGGCGATTTACCTGGTCTTGTGCCTGCCCACCCCCTACTGTTTCCCCTACCTTATTTCTGGAAGGTTTAAATCCCCGGCTATGACGATATGATCTTGGGGGTTTTCAGAGCAAGAGTCAGCAAGGTTCTCCAAAGAGTGCCTACCTTCCTTTGGACTTCTTTACAGAGGAATTATCTTTAACCATTTGCTATTTTCTGCTTCACTTATTATTGCACACATATTCTCACAGTCACTTTGTTGTCACAATCTAAAAAGCTTTTTGTGTTGCGGCAAACACAAATGAATACTTTTTCGCCCCTCTCACCTTGATCCCTTCTATAGACATTGTGACATGACGGAAAAATTTCAGCCGATGTAATGCTTTCGTTAAGCCAAGAGTATGTGCCAACACCATGGGATTTTATTCCGCATTAGCGCATTACGTTATCTTTTCTAGCTGTGTGACTATACCCGCTTTACTTTCTAACTTTTAAATTATAGACTAGATACGAAATAAGATTGCAAAATGAATATGCCATATCTTTCTATGAACAGGATTAAAATGACGCTTCATTATCATGCATGGATATAGGGAGGAGTTATGTTCAAAAATAGGGTCACATGAATTAGTAAATGGTATTAAAATCTATTTTGACAAGGATCGAGGCTGAAATCAAGATTAACGAATTATTTATTATTCGTACAATCAACCGAAGTTTTGGAGACATCTCTACGTTGACATATGTGCATAACGTTATAATTATCTCAGTGGACACTTTGCAGTCTCTTTGGAAATATGTCAATATCAGTACACAAGAATGTGGTTTGATATATTAGTGTAGTTGTGACTCGTTGCATGCAAAATATTTAAACTCAAGTTCAAAGTAAAAATATTTTAATATTAAGCTAGCTTCAAGCGCAAAGAAACTAATTATTAGTGATAGTTAAATAACATTAATATCTTGAGCCGTAATCAAAAATTTTCTCTTATTTCGAGTAAGACATAAATGATTTAAGAAATGGTAAAAATGCTTTCCATTTAGTGCCCTCAGGGAACTTATATTTCCTCATGAACACGAATTATATTGTTAATCGAAAAATAATGAAAACTAACCAAAATGTACCATATGACTAAGATGAATAAAAATATCTACATGGAATTAAACCCGGAAACCTACGAATTTTCATACGAAAAATGTACCTTATCACACCGATAACATATTTGTTCAACCACCTCCACTTTTTTACTCCAGATTAAAGTGTATTACAAGATAAGGATGGAAAGGTCATGCTAATCAACGATAAAAATGCATCGCCATGCTAATTGTGTTAGCGATCCCGGGATACCTTTTTTAGCGCTCGCCAAAAGGTCTGCAATAATATTCCTTCCATTATCATTAGTTGTGTGTTAGATCAGAAGACCAGAGTATTTCTAAAATCTCATTTTCCTTTCCTTCCCCCTCGTTCGATGGAGTCCCCTTCAAGAGTCGTTGTATCCTTATCCCTCCCTCTCTCTTCCCTTCTTCCTTTTTCTCCCCTTCACTAATCACTGCTTAACGGTTCCAATTCCGGAGTCCAATTCTTCCCTCAATGAGTTCGTTTAAACTTTCTCTCCCTACGCCGCCTTCCCAAGACCCCACTGCCACGCCCCCACCCCTCTGTCCTCCCCTAGGCCTCCACCCCTAGACTCCTCTGTTCTTCATTTCAAACCCTCTCCCATCCCAGCCACTTTCTAATTATGTCCCTTGTTCTCATTCCACCTCTCACTCAAACACCTAACTTTTAAAACTTAATCTCCTTCCTTAATTAATTTTGCTTCAGTTTCTTATTAATTTATAATCCGTGCCATTTTCGGAGCTAACGAGTCGCTTCGGTTACACTGAGGCCCGAGAGGATGATTGAGATTCAAGGATTATTCTAGAAGCGATTGTTATTTTTCTTTTACTCATTATACATTTTCTGATGACTAGACTGATACTTGTATTATAAATAATTACCGAATGCCGTAGATTATTTAGAGTTTCTTTCTCTGTATTTCAATGCATAATTCTATGCATAGCTAAAATTACGATCACTAGCCTAGAGATACCATAAAATTCCTATGAATATAACGTACAAGTCCCCACATGTCTTAGGAGGGCATTTCAAATTAATATTAAAAGGTGAGCAACAAGAGTCTTCATTCACTGGTCAAGTAACATTTCTAGCGTGATCAATTTCCCCAGGAAAAATACATAATATTATTTCAATTAAATGTGAACTATAAATGACGCTTTTGAAGTTGAGTAATAAATAGATATTGAAATATAAATAAATAGCTATTAAAATTAATTTATTTAGAATTAAAATATATCTTTTTGCCTTTTGCATTAAAATGAAAAAAATGTTTAACTATTTTAAATTAATGAATTTACTTTTCTAATATATCAACATAAAATTTTAATGCACATTAAGAACTATTGCTACCACTGATATGAGCGCTAAGAACACAATATCTGGGGTGGTTGTAACTTCATATTTCTTAGTATGTCAATTGGCTTTTTTTGTACTCCATTAAAAGAATATAATGTAATTTATTATCATATTTCTATGCTTTGAACTCTTTTCTGGCTTAATTTATCTTGTATAAAAATGTGGCCATCGAATACGATACTATTGAAAACATTTGAAAAATTATTTACTATGTTTCTTAAGTTGGTTACTTAATGTTTTCTCAATAGTTGCAATCCAGAGAAATGAAAAATATTATCATAATTCCTATTTCAAATGACATGTATTATTATTTCTTGCAACATTAGTTAGCATACCAATTTGACGGTTATTTTACTTGATTGTTGTTTTTAGTGAATTTTTAACGACTAAAATCGGTTTCATCTCAGTTCAATTTTTATCTTAAACATTGAAACGATCTCTTTCCATAGATACGAGATTTCAATACGAGCTGTCTCGCTTGCGAGCTCGTATCTGAACTGTGTTAACAAGAGCAATTAAATGTAATTATTATGTCATTGCTCTTGGTAAGGTCATGTATGCCAGACAGGGACGGGAGCCAGACAAAAGGTAGACCACTCAATGCAAGAAACAGAGTCAATTATTTATCTCAAGAAATGATAATGAAACCTAATATGAAATCCGGTTCTGAAAACTGCGTGACTCGGTCCATAGGATGGATTATTAGGCCGGCAGTAGAGGAGGCAAGGTTTTCACGAACGTTATCGCATGAAATCATAGCAAAGTTGACCAAAAGGCAGTAGTAGCATGTGGAAGACAGAAAAGAGTAACGCCACCGTGTAATGGAGCTCTCGAATTTTCGGATACTGAGGACGGAAAATTTAAAATATTAAATGAGAGATGAAGACAGAAAGAAAAGGTTTGTTAGTCCTTTCTATTCGAAGGGAAGTGGAAAAGATACGAGGTTTATTAAAATGTTATTTAAAATGTAATGTACAGCAGAGAGTCAACTTGGGTAGCTTGGGTAGCAACTTGAATAGGAAATTGGGGAGAAGGGTAATAAACGTGGAACAATTAAATAAGAGAGTATTAATAGTAGAAATAAGAGCTCATATTATCGATTGGAGGATAATTGAGTAAGAATGAAGAGAAATGACTGACCGTTGAGAGAAAGCAATATATTTTTACTGCATAATAGATTAGTAATACGTTCACCTGAGTTAAACAAAACAATAGACGTAGGTACCCATGGAATATGTAAGAAGATGCAGAAAAATATCAGTTACATCACGAGTAGGCATAGATTTAGTCATATTGGAAACAAATCGCAGAGTTTCCCGGGAGCGGGTGAGCATTTGAATCACAATTTAGTGATTGTGATGTATAATCTTAAATGCAAAAGATTTAAAAGGTAAAAAAGTAAAAAATTGAATTTCAAAAATTAATTGGAGCAAAAAGGAAGGTATACCACGGAGGAAGGTGATAATATTCTAATGAAGGAAAATAGGAGCGTGATAGAAAAAATATAGACATATCTTTTACTTGGAATAAAGTAATTAGCGAACAAGAACATAAACATTGTATTGTAGAAAGGCGCTAAGAAAATAGATTAGATGAGATATGATCATAAAAATGATGAAAGAAGAACATTCAAAAAAACATAAACACGAAACCAGAATACAAAAAGCTAAGAAGTAAACTGAAGGCGAGAAAGTAAGGGAAGGAGAAAATATTGGAAAGAAAATTGGAGTGATAGGGAAACTTCACAGAGATTTTCCAAAATTGTCGCATTATACGGAAAAGTGAAGAAACTGTCGGGAACCTTTCACTTCTATTCTACATGGTCACCTGCGAGCTATCGCTAGGTGTAGAAAGAGCAATAAAACAATGTAAAGTTATATATATAGGAAAGGACGAGAGATGACTTTTGGGAAAATTTTTAAATGAATGGGACAAGTTTATTCATAGGATATTGAATGAAAATGAAATGCTGAAGGAGGAAGTAGAATAGGTCAATACTGAGAAAGTGTGGTAGAGCAATGTTCAAATGGGTATTGTTGATAAAATTAAAGGAAATAGAAAGTATTCCCAGTTTATTTTATTTAAATATTGGACTTAAGAACATATTGTGTCACGTGAGTTACAGCTTAGATTTACCCTAGATTGTAGCTCTGAGTCTCATCATAAACATACCCTAAGTAGTTACTGTTTATCAAATGAGAGATGTTAGGTGCATGCGCTCAGCACAAAGATTTTTTTCCTGATAATAGAACTATGTTCGTTTATTCCGTATGTACAGCCAATAATAAGATGATGTTTAGTGTTTCCATTACACAATTGAATATTAACCACAAGATTGGTTTGAGGTAGCTCTCTACTCGAGTAATCTCATTCATGCCATTATATTTCTTCGTTAGAGCGCTTTTCTATTTTTATTTTATGTATGACTTTTTCTATAGCCTTTGCAGCCATTTATGCTAGAAATATTATCTTCATATAGCCGTCTTGCCTTAAAATATATCCTCTGATTCACTCCCTTTTATTTTCAGGGATTTCAATATACTTCTTCCTTCTCGCACTCTTCGCTGACGTTTACTCGATAGATATTCAGTTCTGCACATTTGATCTAAACTACTCTCCTATATTAGGACATGCTGTTACTTTAGTGCTCTCTTTATACCCACATCTGACTATATTACAATAAAATTCAAATAAGTCTGCTATTGAAGTTTTTTATCAGTCTCAATTTGCATGACTGCATATTAATAACCTTCATTCTGCTTATCATCATTTTATCAAAGTGATGTCTCCTTGCTTAAAGCTATCTGATTCTTCATGGCACGAACTAGATCATTTCATAATTTTTTGCTCCTGATTTCTCTTTTTCAGATATATCTTCGCCTTCAGAAAAATATAACCTAGATTGTGTATTTCCTTTGTTTCGAGGCAAGATAATGCTTAGTTTCATCTCAAAATTAACAAGTTATCTCTAGACTACATTAATTTCTTGTCATAACCACTGTAGTTTCTCAATAACTCGATACCTTGCATTTTAAAACGATAAATATTCAGGAAGCTCTCCATGCTCGTTCATTGATTGCTTTATGTAGCAATAGAGGCCAGTGAATGAAAGTTCATCCCCTGCTCTTTGCGTACTTATTTGATCATTCTATTCCATTGGTAAAACATATTTTAATAAAAGCCTATCGGGCATTAATTAGAATGTATCACTATTGTTTCAATATAAGAAGAAGAAAAGAATGGAATGAGTTACCTGAGGATATCTTTAAGTCCTTACCTTATTCATTAAATAAATTTAAAACGAGGTGTATGCTCTCGTAAAAATAATTACCCGTAACGTGTGAGTGAGAAATGTACGTCATAAAACCGTATGTACTTGTGCTATGAATAATGTGTTAACGGGACGCGATTTTGAACGGTATATGAAATTGAAGAGTACGTGATTACGGACGAAGTGTGGCGATGGACGGTGCGTAGTATGTACTCGTGTGGTATACACCTAATCCTTGTGTGATGGTAAAGGAGAGGTCGGTAATCTTAAAAGTGTCATTGAATATACGAGCATTTTGTCTCATATCTGTTCTTCTTGTGTGTGTATGTATGTGCATTGTAAGAGTGACCAGTGATCACACTGGACCGTTGCCACCAGGAAAATTGCCTAATTGCAACGAAGTATGTAAATAAATAAATAAGTCAATCATAAGGTTACCTCTTGTCAACTCGGGATTATCTTGGTAGGCGATCCAGCAACAAATTCTCAAAAGAAACTGGCTGCCAAAGAAACGGATGCAGCGATTTTTTTCTCTATCAAACAATATATGACCATGACTAAAAAACATCATGAGCAGCTTTGATTTCTCAAAATAAATCCAATAATTATTATACATATATCCTATTGTCTGGTGATCTCAACTCACTTTACACACTCCGTAGTGGCGGCTGACAGGTCAATATGTTATTCCTAGAAATATCGTACTCGTGTTATCTTCATTAAGCCGTCTTGCCTTAAAAATTATTCTATAATTTTCTTCTTTTTATTTTCAGTGATTTTATTATAATTCTTTATTCTCGAGGGTAATTACTTCATTCAGCAATGATTTTGTGAGACTCGCCGGCAATAAATGTGAATATATGTCGGCTAATGTAATGAATGGGGGTCAAATGAAAACCCAACACCTGCCAAAACAACCAGTCCGCGCACCCACAGCTACATGCGCTTGTAGATTGTCATAACTCTCCTACTATATTGATGTTACCATCAATACGTAAAAAGCTAGGTTCAAGTTTTTGGCGGACTCTTTGTTGTGGCAGGTGATTGGGTTTTTTTTACTGCCCCTTGTTTTAATTAAGGGATTCGAATAAATAAGTACGACCTTTCAGCTCTGTAATAACTCCCTTAATATCTGCTACAACGACTGTCTTATAATTTTACTTATTTATCAATCAGAAAATAGAAAACTTAATTTAATAAAGACTGCTAATGAACATGCTTGATTATTTGTATTTTATTCTTTCAAAGCGTATGGATAAATTTATCATACATCCCTAGGTGGATTTAGTCATCGTAATAATTCATAACGTACGTTTTCGTTTGTTCAATTTTGTGGCCTGCGTTGTTTATTTGATTACAAAAGGAGCCCATTAAAATATATATTTCTTAAAATTCCTAATTAGTAATAATTATACAAGATATGACTTTAAATTATACCTGATCACCCTGTCCCTGGTTAACCCTGTCGGTGGTTAAAAGGATGCCATTTAGGTGTAAATGAAATCAATACGTTATTTTAGTTCACCCAAAAAAATGCATGAATAAATATAATAACTCTTAAAGTTTTACTTGACATGAATATGACAGGAAATAAAGAAAAAACCGTAAGAACTGAAAAATAATACTTGAACAATGGGTGGATGAATATGTTGCAAGTTACTTTCCCAGTGTCTCCTGTGGTTTCTCTAAATTCGAAAAATAAATTTAAATTATTTTAAAATCAACAATGTTTATAAGATGGATAAAAATTACATCTTCATAGGAAATATAATCGTGCCAATAGTTATGAATATATTGATAATATTATAAATTACGATTTTTTCTTCTCGTAATAATAAAAGCGGACATAAGAAAATACTTGGTACTTCTCTAGAACTAGCACGCCAGTCTGAGGGTAAATATCATATAATAATAGTACAAATTCGATTTGGAATAAGAATTAAGATGCTAGAGGTATTATTACTAAAGGTCCAAAAATAAATTTAGAATATCAAGTAAATGAATAAATGAAGATTATTTGACTTCAGAAATATTAATCTTAATCTAAAAATAAAACCAACAACTCTCAAATGGAGAACATAAAACGATAATTACCATGGGGATTAACTCTTACCGCCATTTCTTAGCAACGTTTTGAATTTTTCCTTGCCATGGGCGATGTTCAGTCTAATATTTCTACAGAAGTCATTTAGTAAACTAAACAAGGGGAGCCCATCATTTCTTGAATCTCTAAATCCTAAATTGCAGGCGTAGTACAATAATTCTTATAGTTTCTGCAGCTCGTTTCACATGAACTACCCTTGGTCGAGCAGCAAAATGCGAATACAATAATATTTTTCAAAAATAATTTACTCTAGACTGTCACCGCGGAGTCATTTTTTTCCTCTCTCTGAATAGTAAAGGAAGCGACTTGTTGCTGTGCTTACCCGGTTTCGGGGTGCGCATTACTTCAAATTATCCCCACCATGGGAAAGCACCCTCATAACATTAACCTTTAGAAATAACGTGCATTAAAATCTCTGTATTCCCACTCCTCCCTCTCATTCTTCTCGGCCCCAAAACCCCTCCGGCCACCCATTCCTCTCCTCTCCCCCCCCCCGGGTTCCTCCCCCCGCAACGCCTTCCGCGCGCTCCCATTCCTCTCAGCTACGCCGCGCTGTTTCTGCTCCTCCCCTGGGACGAGGTGAGTCAGCCGCTTCCTCACCGGGGGGCAATCCGCCACGGGGAACAGGTGCTTCGGAGAGAGGTCGGAAGAGGGAGAGAAAGAGGAAACTCCAGGGATGAGAATGTGCGCGCGCGCGTTTGCCGGGGCGGATGAGCAGTTTTGAGGATGGGGGAGGCCAGGGGGATATTAAGGGAGGGTTTTTTCTCGGGAGGCAGCGGGGATAGGGAACGCTTCGCACTATCACGGCCCCCTTCACTCCCGGCAAGATCCGTCGGAAGTGACGCGGGCGGCGACGACGACGGTGAGAGCCAACTGCCTCCTTTTCCATTTTTTTTTACTTTTCGGAGAGTTGATGTTTTGAGTGGATGGGGAGATTATCCTGTGCACCAATCTCCTGGAACTTAATGGTGCTGGTTGTGAATGGAGCCGCCGTCTGGTCCCGCTTGCAGTGTGAAAAGGGAGGTGAGCGGATGAGCAAAGTGGAAAAGTGCATTAGGCATACTAACACGGAGATGCGGCGCAACGTTTTGGATGATCCTGGGTTTGGGCCGGAGGGATGAACGAAAGAGTAGAGATAGAGAGAGATGTGGTTAGATAGTCCCGCTTGACTTGAATGTTACTCAAACAAAACGCATGGGTTTGGGGGCAATGGGTGGGGAAACGTATACGCAGGTGGAAAATTTATTCTCTATCGCATTCTTGCTTTGGATATTTAATTTTAATTTTGGCTATATGACTAAAACACAACTTATGCAAAAGTATCTTCGTGATTCATCCAAATTTGATGTCTTCCCTGATTCAATCAAAATGTTTCTGTTCACAGCGAGTTATCTCTACATTCAAAAGAAGTGAACTTAAAAAGAAAATTATTCTTCCTAAAAAACTTAGTCCTTAATTCCTTGGAAACAAGGAGAAAGAGTCTTGGTAGTTCGGTATTAATATGTTTTTATTTACTTACTTATGTGTTATCATATAAAGTCTTACATCGGTTAAGAACAATAAAGAAATTTTATGATCAACATAGTTTTGAACGAGGAAGAAAATTGAACTCGTAGCTTTATTCTTTAATATCTGCTAGGGTCATTCTCCAATAAAAACCTAATTTCTATACAAATTTAAATAAGGGTTCTAGCATAATAAGGATGATGCATACAAAATGCCCATAATAACTGCTTAACGAAGTGCAATATTAAATGATTCAATTATAATAATATCAATAATAGATTTCTTTCTCATTTTGCGACTCCCAGGAGAGAGAATTTTACGACAACTGGCTATGAGAAATCTTGGGAAGAAGACAGGAGTACAATGGATCCAAGAAATTCAGGAAGATCTCAAAGCAGTTGGACTCGAGACAGCAGATGCAGACAACAAACATAAAAGTAACTCCCTCCTTAGGGCTCACAAATTTTCAGCAGAAATGATACATAAAAGGTCTGTCAGATGAATTGAGAAAATTAAGATTAGATCAAATGAAAAGGTACTGGGTCGATTGCAGGAATCGAACAGTACAATCTTCAAAGAAAAAGTGTACATTTATTGACTCAAGTGGCCCAATGTGGCCAATAAAGTTAATTATTATAATAATATAACATTAAGAGGGTAGGCTGAAAAGTAAATCACACATGCTTGCAGGCCACATACCAAAAAAAATAGCAAGATCGTGAAAAAAGTACATTAAAGTACTATTCATACGTTTCAAAATTATATATTTATTTTTCAACATAGTCACCGTTAAGGCTAAGACATTTCTCACAACGTGTGACAAGTTTTTTTCATTCCGTCACTGAAAAACTCTTCGGAATTTTCTCGAACTCAGGATTTGACAGCTGCCTTCAACTCATCGTAACAATCGTATAAAACTCAAGTGAAAACGTTGACCACATTATTAACCAGAAGTGCAGAAAATTAAGTTATTCCAGAAACCAGCGTAATAGAAGAAAGTCTATAGTGCTTTTTATATAATGTTTTTGTTAAAATAGATAGAAATGACTTGAAATTATTAAGTATTACAGTAGTTTAAAGAAATTTCTCTAAATTTATGTAGTGCATTTTAACAGGTAGTATACACAAGTAATTTTAAGATAATTTGAATACTTGCAAAAAGATACTTTGCATAGTAATCATTGGCTCTCAAAAAAATTTACATAAATTGTTCAAATGAATACGCAAACATTTTTAAGTCGTGAGGTAGATAGAAGCATGACCAGAGTTAAAATAGGAATGAGGTTCTATCATTTGATTTTTTCATGACGACTGAAAATTTTGCGGGAGATAGTTTAAGGCTGTGGAGTTTCGAATGTTACCATGAGGACAAGAATAGAAGAATTCATATTATTTATGGGATTTTAAAAGTTCTACAAGTAATACTTTTCAGATATCATAATATACTAAGATTCAAACTATGAACCATTAATAAGGATACATTATATTTTTCCGAAAATAAAGCATATTTGGTAGGACGTAAAACTATCTATCTATCTATTCTATCCGCTGATTCCTGCGGTCAAGATAATTAGATGCTTTTGAAAATGATAAAATTTGTCCTCAAAGTACTTCAGTACCATAAAAAATGTCTTATTTAACGACGTGAACTCATACATATCGAATGTGAGTGTGAGAAATGTAAATGCACGGGATCCGCGACCCAGCGAGAGGGGTGCCATGACCCGCAATGATGGTCGCATCACAGCGGGAGCAGGAGAGGATCGACCCAGGGCAAAGAGGGATATTGGATCCACCGGCGGCCTCATAAAACGTCTAACCGTAGTGGAATGCCTACCTTCGCCGTCTACGCAAATATCGAACTCCTCCCCTTTATTTATCGCCGCCCGTTCCTCCCCCCGTCCTACCTTTTTCCTACTCAATTCCTCGAACATTCGTTTCTCTCTTTTCCTTTCTCTCACTCTTCCTACCTTATCGCTCCGATCCCTCTTCCCCCTGCTCCCCGCGAAAACTAAAAGGAAAGGACAAGGAGGGAGTGAGTAGTGGGCGTCGTTTCTCGCGTTGCGTCATGTTTTTGTTTATATCCCCTCTCGCGTGATGTTCCCGACTCCCCTTCCTCTACCCCAACCTACCTCCTCTCTCATGTGCCCCCGCAAACGGGCGGGATATAAATATGAGTCCCAAGAAAAAGTAAACGGGACTGAGGAGTGCGTGGGTGGTTGAAGTGTTGAGCACGCGGGCGTGCGTGGGGGTGTGTGTGTGTGTGTTTTTGTGTGTTGGGTGGAGTGGATTCAGTCGGCGCGGGTGAGAGGAGCGGTTGATGGCTGGAGGGAATGGCTAGGGACAAACAAACGGAACGCCTCGAAGGAGAACGGGAGCAACCCGTTGGCGAAATGGATTCGAGTAGTGATGTATGGAGGGAGGATGAAGAGGTGAGAGGGGAGGGGGAGGTAGACGGGGAAGGGAAGAGCCCGAGAAGGAAGGAACGGAAAAAAAATAACAGAGGAGCGGGAGTGGGTGCTTGGAGAATGAGTGGGGGAAGGAGTCGCTTTCCCGGACGAGACCGGCTGAGTAGCTGCGTAAAATGCAGTCGAAAGGCTTTCCTGAAATCGGAACGGGATTTAAAAAGAGGTTTTAACGGCCAATGGTGAACCGTTCGGAAGGATTGGACTGCACCGATGGGTCAGGTAACGAGCGAGGGTATTAAATAACGATCGCCCTGGAAAATATAAATTAAAATAAAAGAAAAATGTGAGAATTTAGAATGGTCATTATTGTACTCCTGACTTCCTAATCCAAATTTGGCGGATTCATTTCTTCATATATTGCAAAATATTCAGCATAATCGTTTAATACTTGCAATGATTCACATTACGCAAAAAAATCATTGGTGGGATTTCAAATTTTTAAAATACGAAACAGGGAATTCCTGGTACAGGTGAAAGGAAAACTTATTCATAGGCATGTGGCTGATATTAGTCAATAACGGTATCCTTATATATATATATATATATATATATATATATATATATATATATATATATATATATATATATATATATATAATATATATATATAAATATATATATATTATATATATATATATATATACATATATATATACATATATATATATATATTATACAGGGTTCGTCCGGAAAATAAGTGTACTGGGCTCAGGAAAAAAAATATTACACTTTTACATATCTTAAGCTAATATTCCTCAAAATAGGACCCTTTTGAGTCGATACACTTGTTCCAGCGGCGTTCCCATTCCTGGAACGCTCCAGCGAAGGCATCATCGGGAACCTCTCGAAGACACGTCGTCACGGCCTCTTTGACGGCGTCCAAAGTCCCGTATCGCGTTCCTTTCAAACTCCTTTTTATCTTCGGGAAAAGAAGAAGTCCGGTGGTGCAGTAATTGCATTTTTGCAGTGAGCCGCAAGTTGTGTCGCGATTTCCAAACGATTGAGTCTTTGATCATCACTGAGCACTTTCGGCACCAACTTTGCACAAATTTTTCGCATCTGTAATTGTTCCCTAATAATCTCGTGCACTATTGTTTTTGGCATATTACACTGCTCTGCTATCATCCGAACACTAAGACGAGGATCAGAGTTCGGTACATCGCGAACTTTTCGCACATTTTCGTCGGTGAGTGTCGTTGATGGGCGTCCAGGCCGTGGTTCGTCGTCGACCTCTTCTCTACCCTCCACGAACATCTTGTGCCACCAAAAGATCATCTTTCTGGGCATGGCTAACTCCTCGTAAGCCTGGTTAATCATACCGACAGTTTCGGAGACGATTTCCCAAGCTTTACCGCAAATTTGATGGAATAACACTGCTCCAAAAACTTCGGCATCGCGTTCCGTGACGTGGGTCGAGCGTGGAGGTTCGCGTTAACAGAGCTTCTCACTACAGCACAGCTCAGAGCCAACTACCTTCTTCAGCGTCGCTTGTCAACATACCCCCCTCCAATCGCAGCCCGTCAGAGCGGTGCTGGGCGCGCCTGGAGCGGTGGGAAAAAATTAGTACACTTATTTTCCGGACGAGCCCTGTATATATTATATATTTATATGTATTAATAATTAAAAATCTGTCCACCAAAATTTTAAATTTAATAATAGTAAGAAGTCCACATTCAGTAAACTCCTTATCATTTAATAATTCATGAATATTATATTTTTTCAACATAGGAACGGGCTCCAATGACTTCCAAATTCATAATCCCATTTTATATCGTCCAGAAGAACCAGTTTTGCTTTCGATATGCCGACGCCAACTCCAAACTTAATTAACACTAAATAAAAATTATAGTAAGTTAATTGCAATGATACTAATGAAACGTCATAACATTCACTATTCTTCCAATTCCAAAAACGCTTGATAACATTGGTTAAATATTAATGGGATATATATGGAGGAATTTTGCCCAGCACACAAATTATTTGCAAACATTTCTTCCTTATCTCATGGACATTGCTTAAAGAAATGGTACGTCACAATAATAATATCTATTGTGCTTTTAATAATTAGGCAAGTGAATTGAGTTGAGCATCTTTTCAATGTGCCAAGGTTGAAAATAATAAATTTGATTGTTAACATACGTTGAAACTAAAATGTGTGATTGAACTATGAGCTTTTATATCAAGAAATTAAATGTCTAGAATAAACTGGTAACATCTCCGTAGAATTCTACAGATTATGGCGGAAAAAAGGTAACAGCAAAAATGATATAAACGGTTTTCCTCGCGTTACGGGGACAACGAAAATTACAAAGATGGAAGGAAGGAGCACAAGCATCTCCAAAGAAGGAGAATATCATGGGAAGATAATGGAAAATAACAGAGAGAAAGAAAGGGAGAGATTTTGAGAGAGAGAAATCGAATAAAGGATGGAGAAACGCCGACTCGCATGGGGCTTAAGAGTGTCTCTTGCTTGGTTAGGTTTAAGAAGCCGTTGCGAAATCTCCTCCCCTCTCTCCTTTCGGAATCTCAATGGCCGCGAGACGCTTTTCTGCGAGAGGAGGAGATCGGCTCACACGATAAAACGAGGCCAAGTTTTCTTGCCTCCCCTCCCTGGGGCCCAAAAGACGACGGACCGAGAGATGCATAAATTCTCCACCCGGAGGGATGCGGAGGGCGATCGGAGAGTTTGGAGGAGTCCGCGAGGGACCTGGGATCGAAGAAACATTCCGTGGCGTGGGAGGGTAGGAGGTTGGAGGAGGAGGATCGGAGACGGTTGAGAGCAAAGGGTAAAAAGGTGCTCAGTACACGATATTTCCTTCGGTTGAATTGTGGCGGAGCGGGGATAACGCGGAGCTCTGTCGCAAATGATGTGGGCCACAGGGGAAGGGCGGGCGTCGGAGAAGGAAAGAGGGGGTGGAAGGATATCAAGGGGAGAGAGGCGGAATAGGGGAAGGAATATGCCGGACAGCTTGGAGACATTTAATGTTTCTCGAGGCACTGGTAGCGAGGATGGTGGAACGGGGGCAGAAGATGGAGGCCCTGGGGTTGTTGGTGGGGAATGAGAAGGCGGAAAGAAATATTTTAACTAAGATAGGAGGAGTACTCGTGAGGAAAAAAATTAGGTCATGGCCCGGGAAGAATAATACGAGAGGATAAAAGAAATCCGCTAGCTGACGCCGGACGCGACCCTTCCTGCCTCGATTATTGTGCTGGTGGTTGTTTTCAAAGAGTTTTTTAAATGCATACACTTAACCTTTGAATGCAAGGAAAAAAAAGAGATATCTTACATGAAACTTGGGCGGATTTTTTTCTATAAAGAGATTTGTAGAAACGTAAGATGTCACATTTTCATTTTTTTGTTATTCGTCGTTTTTATAAAAAGGATCGTGAGATACATTTGCACCTATATAACAATGCCGTCAATAAAAATGAGAGGGATCCTATTTAATATTGATTGCTACTAACCTATCCTTCGAATCGAATAATAGAAGCATTAAAAAATATTTGTATATAAAAAAAATACGTCAATTCAGAAAATTTGCAGTAAATATATTGGCAGAGCTCTTAGAGGAAACTAATAGTCAAAGCTAGTGAACGAAAACAATAGGCAAAGAAACAATAAGTGCAAATATAACTTTTGTCCGAAGAAGTAACATTTATAAATCTCGCTATTTTTTTGATGGAATTGAAATAAATATTTCAAATCTGTAAAGTATTCTTTTCCCTGAAAAATATTTTTGACAACCATTGTTTGAAGAGTTTTCACATGAAAGTAGCAGTAAGGTAAACGGTAGTGACCATTTCCAATAATATTTTTTTTAAATGCCACTCAAAGTTCAAATAAACCAGTATTTCAAGTAAAACATTCATTCAAAAAGGCATGTACATACTTTAAAATACCTCAATTATGTAAACCGAAATCACACTTAGAGAAAATATAGGGTAAACGATTCCCTAAAAGAAAAGATGAAGAAAAAATGTCATCAGCAGTTTTCCCCAGAGAATGCTAAATTTACTCAGTATCTACAGAATATCTAGTTAAAATTCGTACTTTTTGTTTCCCAGAAAGATTATACAGAGTCTGTAATAAATATTGAAATTAATTTGCTTATTGTATAAGATAGGAATGGAATGAAAAACTAGACAACTTAACCGAAATCTCTCTTTTACTCATAGTATGCAAAAGGGTATCGAATGAACATCCGGCACAGGTAGTACAAAAGGGGAATGAAGAACATATCCAATATTAAATAGTTTAACTACTCTGAAAAAATGGGATGGCATTAGAAAAGATTCGAGGTAGGGGTGCATCATTTCAAAAATACAAATTTGGGAATGATCAGAATTGAGAAAGCCTAGATGGAGAGAGAATTGCCTTCATTGCTCTGTATATTAATGGACCAATGTTATGAATCGGCATTGTATGAATATAAATCACAGAATTAAGTAAGCAGTGAGCATTCTCAATATATAGGAGGATCGTTTCAGCAGGAGGTAATAGACACAGAAGAGCAGGTAAAATACTAAACTGTGAAGTAAGGAGAGTAATTGAATATGAGCTTAATATTAAAGTGGGAGTTCATCTGATAAAAACTAGTGTAGCAGTGTGAACTTGGTAAAAATTATGCGTTACCCAAAATAAAAACTTTCAAAAGGAAGATGATGAAAAAGGAAGGTTGATGAAAGGGACGCTATGCAAGCAGGGAAAAGCGTAGTTTGGTTTGGAAAAGAGTGATGTAAAGTTCTGAAATTTTTGACCGTGGAGGAGGGAGAACATGCGGAAAATGAAACCTTTTGTGATCTGGGTTTCGGGAGGTATGAAGAAAATAAAATGATTAGAGAAGACAGACGAAGAAATTGTTTTAAAATATATCGCGAATTGGTAGACTATTAATTAAAATGTATAATATCTCATGCTTTCCTAAATCAGCAAACTTACTATACAATAATTTAGCTCAAACGTTAGTAAAATTCGGATTAATTAAAAAAACTCAAGTATGGAAATTTGTGTAAGTATTGCTTTTACGACGTGCATGTTATCATAAAAATATGTTGTTGCATTAAATGCAGTCATATCCACTGTTCAACATCCTGTTTACTTGGCGGTAAGTCTAAATCCACGGAAAACTATATTTCACATTAGTTAAAAATAATTCTTTTGCTTTTTACAGCATACACTTCTTCTGGTCAATTTTTATTTTAGAATGCCACATATAATAGAGTTTAAATAATTTTTTTATTCTTCATCGCGCGAATTATGCACTCACACATTTCATGCAAATGCGATACACCAGTCGCAGAAAACTGAAATAAATTTTCCACCTTATAATCGTTACGATTTTAAAAATTTCAGGAAAACTTAAATTTTAAATGCGTATATTTAATATCGGAGTTCAGCTTATCTTTAGATGATTATATGACTCACATATTAACACTTTAAAGTACGAATTAAAGTATCCATTTTACGAATGTAAAGCCCTTCATACGTTCTCATTCTTGGGTAGTTTTTGAAGTTATTCACCATTAGTAAAAAAATTTTTTTTAAGTTTTAATAGCCATTAGATAACGGAATGTTTGGCTACACTTAGCTGAATTTTAGGGACATAAGTTAGATAAACATAGTAAAAAGATTTATTGAAATATTTTCTAGTTTTTGTTTTAACAAACGGGATGATCATTCAGTAACCATATCCCTAAAAATATTCAAAACTGAACCCGTTTGGTGGCATAGATGGTTGAAAGCCATCTTTCGATTGACTACTTTCTCCTTTGGGAAAAAAAGCATCCCAAATATTTACCACTCTTGCTAAGATAACCAATCTCTTAAAATCGTAACACTTTTGACACTCGGGCATCCATTGACCTGATGGTAATATTATTTATTGAATAAAAGTTACGTGAGTGATAAAAAATGAGTCAATTGAGGAATGGCGAGAAAGACATAAGGACAAAACATGGAAATTGGTTCAAACTAGGGGATAGAATAATCCAGAACATTCCTACGCACATAATTGAAAAAAATTATAAGGTGCTTCTGTGGTTACACCATTACAATCTTCATGGGATTACTATTACAATAATTTAGAATAAGTCACGGATGATATTTTATCATTGATACTGGCGGGACGTTTCGTGGTACGTATCGACTCTATTGCCTGCTCTCGAATGGTCTAGTCATGTCATTTCACCCTTCTCCTACTCCATTCCCCACCTAACCACAAAGGACCCAAACACCACAGCCCTACCGACCCCCCCTTCCACTTTCTCTAGTACATCCGGCCACAACTTTGTGGCTCCTAGGCTGCGGGTCCACCAACTCCGGAATAGCCTATTAAAGGCGAGGCCTCATTGTCCATCTAGCATCCGACGTTTACGGGTCCACTTGTGTTCTACATTTACACAATACCACGCCAGCCGCCTCAAGGGCGTGTAGTAGTGGGTCTTAGGGCACCACCCACACGTGCAGAAATATTTATTATAGCATGGACTTGAATGCACGTTAGTTCACAGACATATATACTCGTGCTAATACATAAGTAGACATATCATGCAGCACATGACGTAAGTAATAATATTGAATTAACTTAAGTTGCTAAAGTCATTTAATTTTTTACTCTTTTGGGTTGTATTTTGCCGTGATGGAGTACCGTGCGAAGGAATAAGAGATAATTTAATATGTCTGAGAGAGAGTGGACCTGTCCATCAGTCTTATATTATCCCAGGTGTCGAATCCAATAAGATATTTTGACACCATTACAATGACTTCTAAGTCATTAGAAAACTCTGGTGTCCTTCAATTTTCTAATAACCTTAAATAAATATACCCACTCTCTTTGAGAACCAAGAAGATCCAAGCCTAATTTGTTTAGCGTACACGTCACGCTTACTTCTTCCCTCAATTTCTACCAGACAGTGGATTGTCTGTGAACATAATGCAATGACTTAACTAACGCCTTCCTCCATGGGTCTCAGATACTTGCTTGATTCTAAATGTGGCCTAACTAAATTGATGTAACTCCTCTCTCTTAATTTATCATCTCATGTTCCTACAACCCGTCTAATGAATCCTAGCTTTTTTTAGTAATACCCGCATTTTCTTCCAATTTATGTAGACCTGCGCTGCACTGCATGAATAGATGTCATCTATTTTTTGTTTTTCACCTTGTATGTTTTTCCATGCATTCCAAAATTTCAGTGCCATATATTTTTTTACATTGAGTTCAAACCCCCAATCTTTTATACCATTCAGATATATTGTTTTTAAAAGGGCCGCGTCGCCTACAAATAAGATTTGTCGTAAAGGGATCTTATGTCGTTAATGTATAACAAAAAAGTAGAGGTAGCCGCATTGAGCTACTTCGATCGGTTTTGTTGCTACCCACCCTGGATTGAGTCTGCTCAAGTGAGTTCATACGGTGGCAAGAGTCTCCAATACGTCACGTTAGCTCACATTCAACGAGTTTGTGCTAGCATCGAAGGAATTCAATTGTCTCTAATTAAAATTCAATTATTTCTATTAATGTTAACATCCAACTTTTTCCTTAAGTTCTACCATCTGTTTAATCCGTACGAGGAGTTAAAAATATAGCGTCAATTTTGTTTAAACTGAAATGGGATAAAAAATAAATGCGATTGAAACAAATACTCTGCATGACTACACACTAAATATTAATTACAATATGTAAGTGTTCATGCTGCAGTGAAGTTCTAGATCCGTCTGTATAGTAAAGAAATTATTAACTAATTGAGAAATACAATGAAAAATGTGCCTGTGAAAAATTATAAAATGTGAGCTTTCCACTTCAAAATTGCATTAACTTGAAATTTCACGTCCACTTTGATGCTTTTGTCTGTGATAATAGGCATTTTATGAATTTTACCAATTGTATATTTCGTTGAGCAGTTTTTATCCAATCAGGGCGCAATTATAAAGGCTGAAGGTTGGTCAAATTCCACCGAAGGCTGGTATTAGGTGCAAATAACGAGATATCTTGAAGAAATAGATACTGAATAAATGATTTGCCTGCATGCAAGGAATGACTGTGTAATGAATTAACATTGTACAAATTAGAAAAAATAATCCATGCCTCAAGCTATAATATAATGAATGGTTACATTGAGTAAATTTAGTAAAGTAAGGGTCAAAAGAAATCAATACTTATTCATTGAAATATCAGTAGAAATATATTAAAATTTATATAGCCAATGCAAGATAACTCTTTCAATTTTTCCCTTCGAAATAAATCGGAGTTAATTGCTTAAAAGTTCCAATCTTTTGATTAATATTTTAAATCATAAATAAGGACATTTATATGTGGTATTCATATCCGCAGGGTATTAACGTGAATTTTAAGAAAACTTTGACAGTCAGTTAACAACATGCTAAGCAAGAGGGCACCTTGCATTCACATAAGAACATTCAGCCTTAATTTTAAGTAAGGTTAATTTTTTGGAATTTATTTTTTATTGAAAGTTTATGTAAGTCATAATGTAACAATATATATATTGACAAGATTTATGCTAAGTACCAGCCGGTATTATTAATTTACGAATTTAATTTCCATAACACTTCAGGCATTCCATGTAATGTTTGGAGTGTTTGACGAAATAATTGCGTTAGAATTTATGAATAAATACATAAAGTAAAACTATATTATATATCTTTCACCAAACTTGGAAGTAAAATAAAAACGAGTAACGATATGTCCGGATTCATAAAAGATATACGATATTGGCACAAGGCATCTGTTTTCGGAGAACTGTCCGCTGTAGGCTTTTTGAGCCACAAAGATCGTTATATTTAAAACACACAAATGAACAACAAGAGTTAAATTTGAAATACAATTTGGAGGCAAAAAAACGTGCGATATCATAAAAATCGTAGTTGGACTGATTCATCACAACCCATCATATTCAATGTAAAGAATTTCGAATTATCAATTTAAATTGAAATTGAACAGAATATTTAGTGCATTTTGTGTTCCGCGAAAGAATGTATCCCCTATACGTACTAAAATTTGCTAAAATGTTATTACGGTTCTTGACTTTTGTAATGGAAATTTTATAACCCGCACACCTGATCAATTTTGCATTGGAAATAAAATCCAATTTTTGAGATGCATTTAGCTTCAAATTGAGTTATTTATAGTGCATTTCCCTCCCGGGGTACTTGGCCGACATAGGTGATTCCGTTGGATAAAAAACGCACTCTTCACCGGAGTCCATCATGACGCAGCACATTTTATCTATTCACACTATATTCCGTTCGAATGTAACATTTTGACTTGGCCCCTTGTCGTGGCCACGAATATGGAATATCTCCAACTCCACCGGCCCTCGCTCCCCAGCGGAACAACAGACGGGTATAATGAAAAATAAAAACAATTGTACATTTTCCTTGCGCGCTTCTCTTCACTGCCTCCCTTCACATCCCTCCTCCTCCGGCCACTATTTTTTTCCCCTCTCCAACGCCCCCCACCGCCCTGTGCGGCGTTATTTACGACGGCCCTCCCCCTCAGTACGAACGCTCGCTCTCATCCCCCCAAAACCCAACGACGGGGTGCAGTCATTTTCAATGGCGCGTTTCTCATAAAACGGGGAGACATTCATCAAAAGGCACTCGGATGGTGAGGGGTTGGGAGTGGGTTTGCGTGGGAGGCGGAGGGTGGGCGGTCGGTGGAGGGGTCGCCGAGGTGGAATTTTTTTTTCACGGGGGTGCGAGGAGGGTGGTACGGGGAGAAGGAGGGGGTGCGCTAGGTGGAGGGTGCGGGACAAGTGAAGGGGACGGCGGACAGTGAGAATCGAAGGGATGGCGTGTGGGTGGTTGCATTGGATGACGTCCTGGTAATAGGATTCGAAGGGGACGTGTTGGTGGTGGTGTTGGCGGTGGGACGGCATTGGGAGCGGGGAGGCGCAGGAATATGGGAGGTTGCGGGACACGGTCGTGATGGAGTGTCCGCTTGGCTTGGTTGCTGTTAAGAGAGTCGGTGATGTAGTGGTAGGCACTGGTGGTGGTCGAACGGGAACGTTGATGCCATGATGCACTACGCCAAATACAGTGGTCGCGGCCTAGAAACTTTTTGGCGGCTCCGTGACCATGTGGGTTTGAGGGGTTTTTATATAATGATCGAGTTTTATTCCGACGGGTGGAAACTTTTTCGAGTGGCATTGTACCACCTTTTAGACACGGACGGCACGATGAAATTCGGATGCCAATCCAAATTTCAAAATGGTTATTTTACTCGGAAGCGGTCAGAAGTGAATGTTCAATTTTTTTATCCCATTAAATTTTGAAATATAATGTTTTAATGAAGAGAAATATCAAGTATTGCGGGAATGGAAGGCGATGAATGGTGGCTCAGCCGTCAGGAATTAAATATTCGATGCACTCATCGATAATTTACGAAAGACTATATCTATAAACTTGGATGAAGTTTCGCGTTTCACATTTACAGTCCCCCATTACCTATCGAGAAATGTCAACTTCTTCCATGCATTAAATTCTATCAAAATCTGAATGCGTGAAATAAATTCATACCATCCAATCATTATTGATGAAATTAAAACATACTGTATATTCATCTATGAACCTTAACATTTCTTAGATATATTTGTGTATGTTAATTAATAATTCAGATATGTGCATAAAAATGTAATTCCGGTAGCGATGAAATATTATGCTCATATTTTTTAATTGGCTCCGAGAAAACAAAGCGTGTAAAAAAACAGTATCAAAGTGATAACAAAGACTAAAGGGAATGCTATAAATTTACTTTTCATATTCCATTAATCATAATCCATTGAACCGTGTGTAAATCACCAGCACCACATAAAGTGATCAGCCACCAACTGCAAAAATAGACTCAGATGAATATATTCAAAATCTTTGAATTCAAAATTGATGGTTTGGTAAAAATGATTTCTACCATTCAATATAATTGTTATTGTGTTTACCTCCAGGGAGATGTTTAATTAACCACATATTTAGAAGTACATTATTATATGACGACCAAGAATTTTAAACGAAAAAATATTTTTAAATTAGTGACATCGGTTGAATGAAAGCAGGTTTCCTGAAACCCCTAATTTAATTGAAAATATTTAAGACAATATTTCATTAAAAATGAAAAATGAAATCAGTTTTTTGGAGCCGAATATTTCATAAAAATGGTTCGTAGGAAGTATAGCGTTGGTTTTTTCATTTGTGATTGCGAATCGCGCATGTGATACATAGCTATTTTTGTATACTCGTTAGGTAATCTGTTTCCTTTAGCTAAAAATTGCGCTGGGAGTTGTCAAATAAATTTTCTCGCATTCAACCTGTGGCAAGAGATAAGTTTACTTTAAAACTAACTGTGTAGAGATATTTGTTTATTCAACAGAGTTCTTTTTGCACTGAGTTTCTTTGAATTTTATTTTAATCGTGAAATAAATGTTTTTGTTGAAGTTTCCAAGATGCGAACTTGTATTTAAGTTCAAGGTTCAATTTAGATGTAAATAAACTCACCTATATCATTTGCCAACAAATGATTTGCGCTATATGTATCTCCTCTGGCAGTTTATCAGTTCAGAGTTAATAATAATTATTAATATTATTCAAATTAAGTCACATCCAAGGTAGTCTTACTTTCAAGAAGCGATTGGAAAAGAACCATTGCGCTTATTTTCTCCCCTAAATGTGATCGATCTAGTAAATAAATATCACCAGTTTTGTGCTTATTACTTTCGTAACTTCCAATCGCTAAAAAATTTGAGGTTAAAAGTTTAGTTCCAAAGAAAATATTCAAAGAACAACTGGTGTCATATGATCGAACACTCTTTGGTAATTTATTATACCTATTAACTTGAAAAGTGTTGAACATGAACGAGAAGTGTTTTGCACTTGTACTGTGGAACGACTGAACAAACTAAAGCTTCATTTCATTCGGAGAAACTGTGCATTTTAAACAATATTGTGCGCCGATAACTTCCGGCCTAAGGGCAAATTTGGTAACCCGCACTCATACTTACGGAAACTATCGACCAAATTTACGGAAAATTCTACGCAGGTAAATGAAGTTTTGGGGTATATCGACGACTGTGAAAAACAACAAGCGGTGTATTCCTTTGCTACCAAATGGAAATTTCGTGGGGATTGCGACGCGTTCGCTTTGAAGGGCAAGACACTGGCGCCGCATAAATGGGGAGGCGAAGTGTCCGCGCCGCGATTTTGAAGGGTAGGGGAAGCCGTGCAAGGGACGCGCGGGCGAGGATTCTGAGCCGATAATTAATGGATGATTCCGGTCGAGGCCATATAATTGGCGCTGATCTATGGGAAAGGGACTTCATGTGATATGTAGCCCGTGGTTTTGGCGCCACGAGTGACGGGAAATTTTGGTGACAAGTCCAGCAATCTTCATGTGCACAGCCCTGGTTGCGCGGAAATTTTTTTGAGTTTAAGCAGGAGCAATATGTTTAAGAAGAATGTGAAAAGTTTATGGATCCAAAATCATTGAATATGGAAGCTTCAAAAGAAAGAGTAAAAAATAATATTGATAATTATTGGTACTTCACTTGCGAAGTTATGTTTTTTATGGACACGAAGTAGCAAAAAAAACATTTCTTTGACCCTCTTAACGAAATAAAACCTGACATTTCGACACTACAAAAAACCTTCCTCAACATCACATCTTTATGTGCTCTCTTTATTTAGTAACTACTGAAATACAGAAGTTAATAAAAGAGCATAGGAACTAGCACAAAGCGAGTACCTGTTTTTTACAAGCAGCGTCAAAAATACAAATTGTTTGAATAAATTTCCACAAGGATGTAATGACATATTTGCAAGGAATATAAAAAATTAACAATTCAAAGTATAAAAATCACTCTACTTGACTAGGAATTGAGCCCGGATTCCTCGATATCGAATGATGTTAGGACTTCAGATGAAGATTCCGTTAAAGTTACCCTCCCGACATCTCCCGCAGTTCTTTGAATTTTTCAAGCAATGTCTTTAAGCACTTTTTTATGATGGAGAACAGTGAACAGAAGAGACTTTATACTAAATTATCCCTCGGACATCTAATACTTCTAATACTCGTTTCTCTATCACGGTACTAATTTCTCCGACTCTGCAAATCAATATTTCAGAAAGTCATATTCTCAAAAGTTTAAAGTCAAGACAGTTTGTACGATGGAATTCGGCTCGTTGCACGAGTATTTAAGAAGTTATGAGCGATGCGATTTGTTTTTCATTTCTCCTGTTTGATGAAAACGGAAAAATTGAAATTTATTTTAACCACCAAAACGTTTTATCATTTCCTTGGTAAACCTTCTGTATCAATAATCTCATTTTAAGCCCCTCATCTCTCCAATTTCAGTCTCCAATTTTGTTGCTATTTACATTTCAGCTATGTCAGCGTAACACTTAAAAGACCATGTAGCTTGGAGAAAGAGACTAATTATATTCTAAGAAACTGGAAGACTTAAATTAATAAAGGGGGGAGGTTGGAAAATGATCGTTACTTTCCTTTTAATACAAAATTATTAATTAAAGGTATTTAGTATAGTGACTTTTGAAAAAGTAGATGAAATTGCGGAGTAGAATAACATTTCTGTAATCCATATAGCAACCGAAATTGCTTAAGTGTGTTGTCATGAATATTTTAAAATACTTCAGATTTAAATCTTAAAGTTAAAATTACATTTTAGAGAATAGATATTCAATTTTTAATTACCATCCCTTCTTATTAAATCAATACAATACTCTACATACGCAGATCAATAAGAAATTGGGCAAGAAGTATTATTAACCACAATTGTAATTTTAAGGTTTAAGGAATATTAAATAAGATAGAATTCCCTTTATTTTCTCTTCAAACAGTGGAAATAATTCCTTCAGCAATGGATTTGTCGAAATTCTTCATCTTATCAAGACGAAATGTTTATTGTCCTCATATATATATATATATATATATATATATATATATATATATATATATATATATATATATATATATACGGCACGGCCGTCGTCATCAGATCTGATCTGATGACGACGGCCGTGCCGTCGAAACGTAAATATCTACTGTAAGTGTCCTTCTTTTATGTTTCTGTGTGTTTAATATTTATTAACCTAGTGTTTGTGTGTATATATATATATATATATATATATATATATATATATATATATATATATATATATATTTATCCCTCCCATAGACTACAACCTTGTCGTGGTGGAAGGGCTTGTGTGTTCCGATGACCCCTAGAGCTGTGCTGGCGGGAGTAATAATAATTACTCCTGGAAGGATCACCCATTCCAGATAGGTCGAAGGTTAGGAGCCAGACGAAAGGTAGTCCACGCAGCGTCTGTTCCTCAGTGAGGCGGCTGCAATGGCGTCTGACCCCAGTGGGGCGGCCATTAAGTGAAGTGTCATGTTAAAAACACTATTGAGGAAGGCAACGGGAAACCACCTCAATTATGATTCCCAAGAATATAATGATGGGCACTATAGATAATATGAGTGGCTGGCAACTACAAGACTCGGCCCAAGAGCCCGTGTGTCGTGCCCGGCAGCGGGAGAGGCAAGGCTTTCGCGGTCGTCATCCCAGGAAACCCATGCAGGGAAGAAATAACTGCAGCGGGACAGAAGACTCAGAAGAAGACGAAAGTGGTTAGAATAGGAACCTGGAACATCAGGACAATGTTGAGGAGAGGCAAATTAGAAAATATTAAGCGAGAGATGGAAGGAGGTAATATTTTATAGAGGTTTTAGGTCTCTGCGAGGTGAGATGAAGAATAGCGGGGATTACTGGAGTGACAATTATAGAGTGATATACAGTGGCGGGGACGAGAGCCAACGAGGGGTTGCCGTAATTTTCAATAAAGGGGTAGGAAGAAGCGTAGTCAACATAGAGCAAGCAACTGATAGAATTTTACTCGTAGAGATTAGAGCAGAGCCGACGAACTTGATCATTGTTCTGGTATACATGCCACCGAGCAACCACAAGGAGGAAGAAGTCGATAGGATGTACGATGAGTTAGAGGATATCATCGCGAGTGTTCCTGCAGGGAAACATTTGATAGTGATGGGGGATCGGAATGCGACGGTAGGCGAAGGAAGAGATGGGGGTGAGGTGGGGGACTATGGGTTAGGCACGAGGAATGAACGCGTGGAGAAAGCAATTGAATTCTGCAGGAGACAGGGGTTAGTCATCATCAACACATGGTTTAAACACCAAAAAAGGCGTAGGTATACATGGAAAATACCAGGTGACTCAGAAAGGTATCAGTTAGATTATATTATGGTTAGGCACAGGTTTAGGAACAGTGTGATAAATTCGCACAGTTTCCCAGGAGCGGATGCGGACTCTGACCACAATTTAGTTCTTATGAAATGTAACGTTCGTTTCAAGAAGATAAGGCAAGGGCGGCGGGTTAGGAAATGGAATTTAGAAGCATTAAATGGATTAACGAGGAAGGAGTATCAGCCGGCTGTAGAGAAAATAATGGATGACGGTAAAGAACTGAGTACTATCGAAGAAAAATGGGAATGTATCAAGCAATGGATATCGGAAGCGGCAACAGACACAATAGGAACCGTTAAGAGGAAAAGAATGTGGAAACCATGCGTAACGGATGAGAAGATTGCAAGGATGGATGAGAGAAGAAAATGGAAGAATGTAAATACAGAGCTAGGCAAAATTAAGTACAAAGAATTAAACAATAAATTGAGAAGGGCCCTAAATAAAGCAAAAGAAGAATGGTGGAAAACACAATGCGAGGGTATGGAAAGTTTACAGAAGAAGGGTGAAATTGGCGCTCTACACAAAAGATTAAGTTATTATAGGGAAGTAAGAAGGCTAGATCTTTGCTAACAGTTAAAGATAAGTGGGGTAAGATAATATTTGAACCAGAAAAAATCCAAGAGAGATGGAAGGAATATATAGAAACACTGTTTGGTAGAAAACTTAGGCCAAAATGGTTAGACAAAGAAAAGGAACATGACGTAGAAGAAGATAGCTTAGGTCCAGGAATACTCGACAATGAAATAGAAAGGGCATTAAAGGAGACGAAATCAAAGAAGGCCCTGGGGGTGGACAACATTCCTGTAGAACTGTTGAAATGTTTAGGAAAATGTGGGAAGAAGGCCCTATATGGACTGATTCGCAGTATCTATGAGGAAGGAATCTGGCCGGAAGATTTTGTGAGATCGGTGTTAGTTCCTATTCCAAAAAAGGCAAAGGCTTCGTCATGTGAGGATTACAGAACAATAAGTTTGATATCCCAAGCAGCTAAAGTTATTCTCAGGATCATCAACAAAAGGATAGAGAATAAGGCAAATGATTACTCAGGGGATGATCAGTTTGGGTTTAGGAAGGGAAGAGGTACACGTTATGCCATTGCAGTAATGAGATCACTAATCGAGAGGAATATAGAATACAACCAGGACGTTTTTGCCTGTTTTGTAGATTTCGAAAAAGCGTTTGATACAGTGAATTGGGAAAATTAATGCGTGTATTGCAGAAAATAGGAATGGATTGGAGGGACAGGAGACTGATCCGCAGCCTGTACATGTCTCAGACTGCCCAGGTGAGAGTGGGGAACGGAGAGTCCGGATGGGCAGTGTTAGGAAGAGGGGTAAGGCAGGGTTGCCCATTGTCACCGGTGCTGTTCAACGTATATGTGGAGGAAATGATTAAAGAGGCATGGGAAGAACTGTTGGTAGGATGAAAGTCGGAGGGGAATTCGTAAAATCGGTTAGGTTTGCTGATGGCCAAGCATTAGTTGCTCAGTCAGCCAAGGGGTCAACCATTGCTGAGTGAATTGGAGGTTCAATGCGATAAGTATGGGATGAGAATCAATATTAATAAAACAAAGGTTATGCAATTTCCAGAAAAAAAAAATGCCAAGCTCAATATTAAAATTGTCGGCGAAAAAATAGAGCAGGTAGAACAGTTTACATATCTCGGAAGTGTTTTGGACCAATACGGTCAAAGTGGTAGGGATTTAAGGATGAGAATTGCGCTAGGCAAGGAGGTTTTCTCAAGGAGGAGTGAGGTGATGACGGGGACGTTGAGTAGGGATGTTAAGACAAGACTCGTAAAAACTCTGATATGGAGCGTAGCACGTACGGGGCGGAAACGTGGTCGCTGAAGCAGGAGGATAGACGTAGATTGGAGGCTTTTGAAATGTGGGTGTGGAGATGAATGGAGGAGGTGAAATGGACCGAGAGGAAAACAAATGAGGAAGTACTAGGGATGGTGCGTGAGGAGAGGGGTTTGTTGATAGAAATCCTATGGAGGCAGGAAATGGATGAAAGGTGTAGTGGAATGTTAAAAAAGGTAATAGAGGTGAGAAAGTTAGGCAAAGGAGGAAAGGGCAGGAACAGGATAGGGGTGCTGGACAGGATGAAGGGAAGAAAGAAGTATATAGAGATGAGGAGGGACCTGATGTAGATTAGGTTGCCTGGATTGGGTTTTGTTTGGAGTTACAAAATATTTACTTGATTGTTTTACCCATCCAAAAACCTACCTTACCCGTGTTTACCTAATAATATATATATATATATATATATATATATATTTATATATATATATATATCTGTAGTCCTCCCGATATACTTTATTTAAATTGTTTTACAAATGTATTTTAATTAGATATTGAGAAAATTCTTAATTTTTTTAGATACAAGCCTGATGTTTAATCAACCTCTGCCATACACCCTAGCGGTGGTTGTCAGGTTAGAATATGGAAATAGGAGCAAAAACACACCTTCCGATGCTCAACTTAATATTCATTATGAACCAATGATCTGACTCTGGAGTACAGGCCAGTGCGGGCAAAAGTATTTGCAAAAACCTTCGCGGTCCATGGTGACGCCTCATCATCGAGAGGCCACAACGTCCATCTGCTCTTTCATGGATTGGACTTTAACTGGAGTCCACAGCGCTCCAACTCCCAGAATGTTCCTGATTCCCTGAGGAATCCGCTTCCATCCCTTGGAGTCCAACCTGCTCCGCCACGCACAGTTCACACGCCTCTCATCCCCAGGATCCCCAAGGCACGCGAACGAGGTACCGGGGGTGGGTGTGGGAGAGGAAGGGAGGAGATGTTTCCCCCACCCAAGGCCACCCTCCTTCCCACCTCATCACGCATTCCCCCCTCGGCGAGACTGGCGTAATCACTCACTGCTCCCGCGGGGACGATAATATGAATGGAAGGGACGAAGGGGAGGTGATCGTGGGGAGGTTGAAGAGAGGAGGGAAGGTGTTGTGAGAGAGGACGGAAAAGGGGTGTGGAGCTGCGTAAAATGCGTGCCCTGGGCTTCCCCTAGAGAGAAAGGATGGGTTGAGCGAGAGAGATAAGTCTTAGTAGGCAGGGTTCATAAGGGGGATGAAGAAAGTCTACCCCGTCTGCATCTCAACTGTACACTATAAGAGTGTCTAGCAGGGATTTTGTCAACACCAGGAATGCTATATCCACATTCAATATTTCTTACAAGCTTGTTGGTTTATGTAATTAAAACGGTTAAAATTATTTTAATAGAATATTTACATGAAGCATGATTTATATAAATGTAATATGGGCACCCTTAGCTCCACCCAAGAATTGGTTTTTTTTTGGGCACCAGATCTTCCTGGGAAACGATATCCGGCACAGGGAAAGGAACTGGTCCCCTTCCTTGATGAGTGAATTTCTCACGCCGTCGGGCTTAGTACTAGGTGAGCTCTACCATCATCTACCAAACCGACCGTTTAATTGATTACTGTGTTTGTGATTTCTGTGTACACACACACATATATATAAATATATAAATATATGTATATATACACATATAAAAACATACTTTTTTATAAAAGCTCCTTACTTCTCAGAAAACCTTCCTTGGACCACCGAGAATTCGAAAACTAGTGAGCATTTTTCTTTCTGGGTGTGTTTCTAAGTTTTTGTCTTTGTCCGTTAGTGTCAACTCCATATACAGTATATATATACATATATATCACCTCTGGGACAAGCAATCGGAGCACATGGGCGCTTTAAAACGTCGCAGATCTCAGTGTAAATTAGGTTTCCTTATTAGGAATAATTAGGGGGATGGGAACGAGGATGGCGCCATCATACGCCAATCTCTTCATGGGTAGACTTTCCTTTCACAGCAAACCCTCCAACTTCTTTTCTATGTCCGCTTCCATGGACTGTAAATCTTTCTTAAAGAACTGTTTCCCATTTTACACAAAGGTACGCTACCTCACCCTTACTGCTCCAATGCCCTTCTCTCTCATGTAGACCACCCGTCAATCTCAAAAATCTTCTGAGATCCACCAATCCTTTGGCGCACCCCCTCTGACAAATTTCCTTATATTTCCCCTACTTGCCACCGCCCCCAATGTAAAACATGTCAGCTTATCAGATCTGCTCCCCTATCCCCACATTCCCTCATGCACCTCACCTCATTCCCGTACTAATTGCCTCTTGTAAAACATTATATGTGTTTTGTCATGAAAACAATGCACTTCCTTTTACATATGTGAATGCATTACATCATTATAGTGCGTCATGCTCCACGCGGAAGTCTTGACGAATTGCTTCCTTGTGCCCAGCCGTAGGTTTTGGAACATAGTAATTGCCTCTTCTTTATTAATTAATTCTTTGCTTCATGCCGGTCGAACTTATTCCATCCCAAGTTATACTGCTGCTCAAGTAGATGAAGGATTCAACTTGCTCTAGTTTCACTCCTCGAATTGTGATAACTGTATTCAGTTTCTCTCTTTCACACACTAGGAGTTTCGTTTTCTTCTTCTTGATGCTCATATTGTATTCCCAAAGTGTTTGCTCCATAGTATTCAAGTTTACTTGCAGATCCTCTCGCGTCTCTGCAACTACTGCGATATCGTCTGCACACCGCAGCATATTAATTTCTTTGCCATTCACCTTGACTTCTTTCATGACTATTTCTTGTGCTTTCTTTATTACCTATTCTAGAGATATACATTTAATAGTGCTGGCGAGAGGTTGCATCCTTGTCGTAATCCTTTGTTTATTTTGGCTTCTATTTTACTTCCGTTTTTCTTTTGCATGGTCGTTACCTGATTCCTGTGGAGGTGATGGATTATTCTTCTGTTGTTGTTGTCCATTCGAAGCGCTTCTAGAGTCTTGAACATTTTGTTCCATTCGTTATTATCGAAGGCCTTCTCCAAGTCCGCGAATGCCACGAATAATGGCTTGTTTACATGGACCAATTTTTCTGCCAGTACCCTCAAGCTGAGTATTGCCTCTCTTACTCCTCGGTTTTTTCTGTATCCGAATTGGTTTTCCGAGAGGCTTTTTTCTACCTCTCCTTCTATTTGTCGGCTGATTATCTGAGTAAGTATTTTCGATGCGTGAGAAGTCAGGCTCAATGTTCCTTGTTCTTCGCAATTATCTGTTCTAGGTTTCTTCCGTATTGTAATCAATACACTCTTCTCTAAGTCCTCAGGTAGTCTTCCACTGTCGCAGAATCTTTCATTATTTAAAATAGGGTAACCTTTCCATTGGTCCCGAGTGAGTTGACAATTCCTCCGTTTATTTATCAACTCCTGTGCCTTGTTGTTTTTCGGGTCTTTCACGGCTCTGTCGAATTCACTTCTCAGTATCTCCGGGTACCGTTCCTCCTCTTCTATCACGCTTTCTTCTTTAAGTAAATAACATTCAAGTGGTTCGGGCACTTGTAGATGTTCAATGTATTCCTTCCATCTCTTCCCAATATCTTCATCTTTTGTCAGTCTTTCTATTAAGATCTCAGACGTTGTGGGATTTTGTTTTTCTTATGACGAATTGTGTATTAACCAGTTTATTATCAGTTTCACTGTTTCCCTTCCTTATGTCATTAGTAGACCTAAGAAACCATAAAATGTATTTTGAGTTAGAATAATTATCATACCATTGTAAAACTTTCATGAAAGCTCAAAAGTATAGATAAAACCGGTGAAATGACGAAATGTGTGGACGAAAAATATATGGACGACTACAGTCGTAGTTAAGGGTATATAATTTGCGTTACCTCCAGAATATCCTGCACTAAGGTATCCTGCACACGTTTCTTGTCAACCATGCATCCATGCTGCGGTGAGATTAGTTTTTACTTTCATAAAACGGATACGGGACAAGTCACCGTTGTCCAAAGCGCGGTGCACTTTGTACATCGAGAATAATTGATTGAATTACGGCGGATTACCAGCACGTTGTTCGGTAGTTAATTATTAAAGCGATTTGTATCACTGCGTGAGGTGGCAAAGCCGGTTGTGTAGCCATGTGTAATTGAAGTGATACCGAAATTTTGAATGTAGACAGCAAAATAACTGTTATAGTTTGATAAGCAACGTGGAATAGGTATCTTAAAAATAGGTACTCAAACGGATTCATGGTAATTTATGAATATAAATGAATCTTCGCAATTATACTCATATAATAATTTTTTTTCAAGGAATAGCGGATCTCAATGCTAGTGTAATGACGAGTCTATATGCTAGTAGGTGAGTTAAAACTGAGTTAATCGAGTTTATTTGTGGATTTTCATTAAATGGAAACCAAAAAACAACACTAGGGAGTGTATCGGGTTGTGATATCATACTATGATGCAGTACGAAAGGTTGTAAAGAAATTGTCATCATATTCTGTATTAACAGAATGAAGAGTAGCAAAGGGAAAGGGAAGATAGAACTTATGTACTTTCACAAACTTCAAACAGGTAAAATGTTCCAATATAAAAAGTAAGACATGTAACATCGCTTATTTCAGTCATTTTTCCAACCACTTACACACGTTTATGTACTCAAAAATGTGCTCCATTAGCAGAAGTATTTCCTCAAATTTAATAAAGGAAACAAATGCAGAAATACAATTTGGTTTATAAGAAAAAATAAAATTATTTCGAAATATTTTAGAATGTCAAATCCGGGACAGGATTACGTTCTAAAGTTTACCACTGCATTGCTATATTCTAAAATGAACGTAGATTTGAAGGTTTAATGGGATATTTAGAGGAATGGCAGTTCATAACTCAGTACAATACTTAGTATAAAACTAGGTGAATCGTACAAGGTGGAGTGAATTATGCAAAGAAAAGTGATCAGTTTAATGAATTTAAGCAGGAGAGTGTATTTCCGAAAATATTAGAGGTATAAATTATATAGTACATGGTAATAGTGTCAATAAAGAATGTGCAACTTATTCTATTTATGCTGTGTTTCAACCTTTAATTTTACTCACCAATTGAATGTAATCAAAATTTAAGGACAAGGAGTTTAAAAAACCCTCACTCCTCAAACATCCTTTGTCTCTCTCATCCCTTACGGTAGTTAGAGGTGATTACAATCTTCCTTTAATAAACTGGGATAACGGTTTCATTGACATCGCAGCGAGAATCCGCGATCCACACTTACTATCTCAGCTTACTCTCAATTCACCAAGTAATAGGAACAATAAACAGGGAAAAATGTTTTTAACCTCTGTTAGATAAACCCGAAATAATGACATATTTTAATGTAACCGAATGATAAGTAACCTAAGACATTATTGCCGAATCGCATTCGTCGGTAAGTACAATCGTAAAGCTTAGAAAAAAAACACATTTTCGATGCATGTAACTTAAAATTTTGTCGCCCACATTAAGACAAATCTACAGTTACTCATCGCAAAAACTGACCACACTGAAACTGAAATAATGTGATAGTTTTTTTATACTTGTTGATTCACGGTACTGACATATTTCCAGGAGAATAAAACCCGAAAGTAACGATCAGTGACGATTTAACAGTGACGATAGAAGAGCTTTAAAGAAACAACAAATGAAATTGCATCCCAAATGTAAATATTCATTTGGAACCGAAGTAGCAAGTCCTTTTGAAATAAGACAAGAAATGTACAAGGTACATTCCAAAAGTAATACCTAAATTTTTTTAAGCGATTCATTAAACATATTTGCACAAACACTGAAAATTCTTCTAAGTACTGTCCTTGGACCTCTACATACTTTTTCCAGCGACTCCGTCATGACCGGTACGCGCCCTGGAAGGCATCTTCTGGGACCCCTCGCAAGGTCTTCGTCACGGCTGATTGGATCTCTTCTATGGACGAAAAACGGGTTCCTTTTCCTTAATCCGAGGGAATAAAAAGAAGGGAAAAAAACAATGCTGGAGCGACATTAGTGCTATGGCGGGGGGGCAGCGTTGGCACCTACTCTTTGTTCAGGAAGTCGCGGATTCGTAGCGCGTTGTGGCAAACACCTTAGGCACAAGCTTGACGCAGAGTTTTCTCATCAATAAATCCTCAGCAACAATGCAAAACGCACAGGAGACGACAATAAGTTCATTGGTAACCATCTTAATACTCAATCGACGTTCAAAGTCCAACAATTGTCGAATATGAGCCACATTGTTGCCGGTTTTTATGATTGACGGCCTCCCAGAGTGTGGCTTGTCGGGAACCCCTTCCCGGCCCAACTTTAAAGCCTTTAACCACATCGAAATTTGTCAGTATCATAGAAAAGAATCCCTCTAAGCCTGAAAAATCATTTTGTTAGTCTCTCAAAGGAATGTTTTTAGTTAAGCACAAAACTTAGTAATCGCGTAACGTTGCTCGATCGTCGACTCCATTTTTTTCGCGACACGTTCGCCGCACGGAGGTTTCAAATAACTGATGTTCTGCCGCTTTTACAGCTTGGAGAGCACTGAAACCAATTTTTTAGCAAATCTTAGCGTTCTCCCACTACCTACTTTAAGTGGTTTGATCCCACTCAGACCAACAGGAGCGGCGCGGGAAATTTAATTATATTGCTTTTGGATCGTACCCTGTACTTAATACGTCGTTAGGAAATGAACATAATTATGAACAGCGCCATAAACAAAAGAAAATTATATTTATAAGTACATAATTATATTTAATACAGTTTCATTTAAAAATTGATGAATAAAAACTACTTGAAGTATTTTTTTTAATTTCACACTGAAAACTTTGTAATGAAATACGAATTCATAAACTAGAGCAGGGGGAAAAGTATACTTTAATCGGATATTATTGGACCAAAATTGTCAAAGTAGTAAGCACACAAGTGGAATTGTGTTTGGTAGAAAAGCATTCACTGAGAGATGGAAATTGAAGGCACGGATATTGACCAAGAGTGTTAAGAGACGGCTCGCCAAAACTTGGATATGAAACGTGGTATTTTTTGTGGCAAGGGAAATAAACGAGGAAGTTTTAGGCATTGTTAGAGAGGAAAGGGGGATGTTGGGAAAAATCCCTAGGAAGTAGGAAATACATTTGGTTGGGTGCTTTTTCAATATTTTTCTGATACTAACCTAGGTCTTTTCAATGACAAATGTTCTGGTGTTCCGGAATTATTTCTATTTATGGACATTAGATATATATCCCCTATACCAGTAAACATTTTATTATTTGAATTGAACTAATGTTTATTATCACATTGTTAAAATAGTTTTGATTTCCAGTTTTAATTAATTCTCCGTCTTAAAAAGAAATGTAACATGCAAGTAATTTAATCCAAAGTTCTCGGGGCATATTTCTTGATGTGTGTTGGATTGATTGGAATAGTTCGTGCAAAGGGAAACATGAACTCAAGCCAAGAAAGACTGCCTGGAATCCCAGGAAAACGAACCTTTTCCTCTAGTCGAATATTATTTCATGATTTTACTTTGGATTTAGATTCTTTTCAATTCAGCCAAACTTGATGTTAATGATATTTCGTAATGTAATTTTATGATAGAAATTTTTAAGAAAGAAATCATTATTGGAAAGCATCCTAACTCTATGGGTTATTGAAAACAGTCACAAGTTACAAGAACTTAAGTTCAATTAAAACTTAATTTTTTTTACAATTTGTTGAGTATAGAATTTTATATTAAATTATCATCCCAAGTGAAAAAATAATAAAAATGAAGTAAGGAATATTGCAACTGCGTGGTCACTTTAGGGGAAATTAAAAAGGCAAATTATAATAGCGTATATAGAAAAACTATGTACACCATTACAAAATTGAATTCCATGGTATACAATTTTTGCCGTCAACAATAATTTAAGACTTGTACTAATAGCGGTATTTACAAACCAATTATCACGGACAGAAGCAAACATTTGTATGAGCTAAATAGCATTCTGTTATGATGACATTTCTCAGCTATGTAAGCTCCTCGGCTAATATGTACACAAATGAAACGGAATGACCTCCAGTGAGGTGCAGCAACTACTGTTATATAAATGCAATAAAAATATTAGCTGGTTTAAATTAATGTTTGCAATTGCAAGGATAAATTGCACAAGGGTTTCGGGATCATATTTAAAGTCTTGAAAAAGGCTTAACAAATTTAATTTTTTAATGAAATAGTACGCCACCACAGATGCAGACTCATAGAAATGAAAATATTATTTCCTTTAAGTTTATAAAATTAATTAAATAATTTGAGTAACCCTTTAGAAAATTATCTGTTTTATATTATATATATGTTCATATATACATTTAATGGTCGTCTTGCATGCAAAGGGTAATATACAAGTAATATACAAGATTAAAAAAAAACGGCACAGGGAAAGGAACTGGCCCCCCTACCCTGATGTGTGAATATTCACACGCCGTCGGGCTTGGTACATGGGTGAGCTCTACCATCACCTACTAAACCGACCTTCGGGTTGATTACTGTGTTTATGGTTTTTTTATTATATATATATACATATATATTTATTTATAAGACATTAATTAAAAGGTATTAGCACATGATGTGAGATGTCAAATTGGGACTGAAACCAACAAATAACAAAAAAAATATCAAAATACATGTAAAATTCAGTCCCACATGGTAAATTTAAATAAAATTAAGAACAGAATTCATTTAACAATTTATTATCAATATTAACATCTCATAGATACATAAAAATTTTCCAAAAAAAATTATTAATGATCATGCGGAGGTTATATGCCCGCAGCGCAGAAAACCTTGGGCATTTAAAGTCAGAAATTTGTGACATTCAAGGTAATGTAGGATATATCTCGCTAATAAATTAAGTAATGTTTTTAAATAATCGATTATGAATTTTTTTCTCATTTTCTATGGCTAGTTAATATATGTGTTTTCACTAGGATCCGGTTGTTTAGACGGCAAAGATGAGTATGACAATGCATGTATAGCAATTTTCTTCCTTCTTCAAAAATGTTTACTGAAAAACCTTTTGGAAACATTTAAACAATAAATTCTTTTGTTATGTAATAAAAATATTGTGGTATTATTTGAGTTCAATTTTTATTATCATATTCTATATCAGTAATTTTCAAGGTGCCAAAAACCAAGTTACAAGCGTAAATATTCCATCACTGGAACAAAAGTGAACTTCTAAAAGCATATTTTATGCATTGTCACTTAACCGAATAATTAACGTGCAATTAAAATTATGTATCTTCCTAATACTTGTTGTATGAAATAAACAATGGCTGAATATGATGACTCGTTAAACTGAAAAATATTCCCTTTCTTCCCTGCAAGTAATCGCAATAGGGGGGATAAAGCCATTTTCCTTTTCCCCATTATACGTAGCCTTGTAAGTTTTAATGATTTCATCTAACCGTTATTCAAAATCTACGTTGGAATGATTTTTTATGTATACAGTACTATTTCAAATTTAGATACTGTATTAAATGTAACTCTTGTATTAAATATCTTCACTTTTTGAAAATATTTTACATATTTATTGCAACTGATATTTGAGAAAAGCCTAATATTTAATACTTTATGCCTGGTGTTGAATAATCCCCTACTACACACCCTACCGGTAGATTATCCGGTTGGTCATGTAAAAATGCATGAAATAATTTAAAACATTTAAAAAGTAATATTTATACTCAGTATTTTATGCAAATGTCGTGTGGTACACTTTGACTGTGTGAGTCAGTAGATTATTCCAATAGATTTTGCAGTCATTGATGATGCATTTCATACTAAAATCTAGTGTGGTCACCAAATTATTTTCTCAGAACAGTTTTCTTTCAAGAAACAAATATGACGATTTAATTTTATAAATCAAAGCAATATATTACATTAATAATGTGTGTTAAAAATTTCTCAAGCAGTTTTCGCTGGAACACTCTAAAAAAGTTCTTTAGTTAATTTTTCAAATTGTCTTTTAGAATTTCTCCGCATCTCTATCAGCTGACGTCATATATAACCCAACTAAGAAAAATCAAACATCTCCCAGGTAAATTTCTAGAAAGTGCGGGAGATGCCACAACAGTAACTTTAAACGGAGTCATCCGCTAACATGCTTTTCGATGCAACAATTTCAAAGTGTAAAAATCATTCGCCTTGACCGGGATTGCATTGAAATGCATGTTAGCGGATGACTCCGTTAAAAGTTACTGTTGCGGCATCTCTCGCAGTTTCTTGCAATTTTTCTAAGGTATGAACAGCCTAAATGTTTCAAATTGGCTTTAACCTCGTGGACTGTGGCGCGTCGCGCACGATTACGAATGCCTGTGACATTGCATATACGGTATTTCGTCACAAAATCTTGTTTCTTTAAATGCCCAAATCTTTCAAAGTTTAAGAGGACACCGCGATAGCTTAACTGGCTAGGCCGGAGATCGAGGGATCCCGGTCATGGCGAATGATTTTTAAACTCTGACATTGTTTCATTTATCTTCCACGTAGCCAGTAAGCGCGTTACTATTTACACTAAGAGAGTTAATGCGCATTAATACAAGACGTAAAATGGAAAGATAGGCCTACGAAATTTAGAAATACAGAGAAATAAAGGTTAAGTCAACCGGTTCGAAGTAAGGGGATGGAAATAAAAATCGGAAATTAAAATAAGAGAGAAGTCAGCCGTGACCATGTGCATGTATTTATTGTGTACTTCTGCGAGGGGTTATCCATATCTGCGCAGAGGTAATCACTTGCCTATGAGTTTCCCCGAGGACTACGTGGTAGAGCGAGGTAACTGGCATCGGTGAGTGGGTGCTCCACGGCAAACCAGTTGAGCGAATGAAGGCCGACGGGGTGGTGGGAGCGGCGGAGCAGACGGAATGCAGTGCTAAAGAGGCCTAAGGAGTCTCAAACAATGGCCGCGAAGGAACGAAAGGGGAGCGATTATTAAAGGTAGAGTTGAGTGCGTGGAGACGGTAGGGAGCCAAGTGAAGAGTGGGACAGAGGGATAAAAAAGAGACAGGGGGAGGGAGGGAGGGAATTGGGTGGCGTTTCATAATAATGCTGTTTTCTGAAGCGTAGTTGTGCAAAGAAAAAAGAAAAACTTTTTAATCTCCGTCTGGCTGAATTGTACGAAGGAAAAACGAAGAAATGGGAAGGGAGGCTGAGTTAGAGGCTGAAGTTTAAATTTGGTTTGATTACCTTAAAAGTAAATAGAGGGTGGGTAACTACACGTGAATTGAAGAGCTTTGCTAACAAAAAGCAGGGCTCACAAGTCGGGGGGCAAATGATAAACTTTCCAAAGCAATTTTAGTGTCACGGAAATTCCAGCTGGATTGCTAGACCCGTTTTGTCTTTATTCCCATAGGGGTATATGATAGAGACTATATATTTAAGATCTGCACATGATATTACATGCCAAACATCAGGTTAAAGCCCAGCACTCCTTCGGTTTTTCAAAATGTTTTTAATTTTGTAAGACCCGGGTTGCGACGCAACATCGTCAGGTACAAATATCAAACTACATATCATTGTAAAATTTTACTGACAGCGATAAATCATCCGTCATTGAATTGTAACGATTCTTCTTCATGACTATTACAATGATACTTAAGAAAAGTTGAGTAATGAAAGATACTATTTCAAGTAATCAATTCCGTAGTTACCATTAATGTATCTATATAATATATCTTTGAAAATATTCACCTGATTTAGCACTGATGTTATATCCGATACACACTGCATATTAGGCAAATTTATTAGCATAATAAGGACATATTTACACAGTTGGAGCAAAATTTCATTATTTGACTGGGGGGACTAAATCTGTTAGATAGATAGAAGAGTTAACATTGGTAACATTCGTGATGAAAGCAACATAATCAGTCGACGTGAGAATTCCGAAATAGGCTTGAAACAAAATTATAGATTCAGTATCTATTATTCAAACTTCATTACGTTCAGATGTTTACTATGAGGAAATAACAACTTTGTTCAAAATATCGACAGAGGAAATTTTATTTTTGCAATTATAAATTGTCGTATCTAGCTAATTTCCAGATGTGTTAATTTGACGTGTCAGACGAAATTACTCAGGATGCTTCAGAGAGAGAGGTCACTCTTTGATTACCACATGTGATAATATTTAGATAAAAAATTATCTTTTCTTTGTTAAAATTACCGCAGATTATACACAGTTGTTCATAGCAATTATTAGAGATATTCTAATCTTTGCTTCCCCTTGATTGTTTCAATGCTTGTTGTTCTAATATTTAGGCCCTTGTTTTCCTCTGTACTTTGTTACCTCGTTTGTTTCAGTACCTATTAATTACTTTTCCCACCTTTTTGTTATGATTTACACTAAACCTGTTTTCACTCATATACTCTTATTACCTCTCTGAATGCTCATCTTTCTTCTGAATCCAATCCAATATTTCACATCATTACTCAATCTTTACATTTTATTTGCTTTATTATTCTGTGCAACCAAAATTATTCGGTTAAATCATCATTCGTCTTCTGACGTAAAGTAATTCTTGCTATTTGTGCTTAAGTACTATTTGATACATCAATAAATGATCACTTGCAAATACATGACAGCCCGCGAGTTTTTCTAATGCAGCGCACATTTTAACAGTTCACAGTGAGAAAATTGGAAGAACCATCGTCTGCAAACTACCGCAGAAGGATGTGGACTGAGTATAGGGACGTTAGACATCTACTGGTGGCTCTAGCCCTACCCACCGCCACTCGAGGCCGAAACGTAACTTATCTTCTTCACAACCCTCGTAACTAGTTGTAGATCATCTAACTATTATTCCAGCTACCAAAAATACTGATCATGCCATGAAATCATCGAAGAAAGTTAAACTTTGAAAATAGAAGTCCAATGAATTAAGATTCTATCATGACTATTTTACTAATGATTAAAAATTTCCGGTACACCCTCGTAAATATCATATTCAAGATGATATTACGCAGCATCAAAGGACATTATAATTAAATACGTTTGGTTAAATATAAAGTAGGATGAACACAATTATTTTCGTTGTTGAATAAATCAAGTTTCCGATCAGATTTTCTAATGGAACATTTTTACACCCCATGATAATGCGGCGTCCAGAGTGTACCCTCCTTGGTCATGTTATGTAGATAATCAAAATTTAAATTCAAAATACAATTTTTCAAATTCGCTAGTTCCCTCCATAAGTGGAAGGTTACTTAAAATTTTTCGTTACTTAATTTTTACCTCCTTCTGTTTTAAACACAAACTTATTTTTATAATTTATCCGTTAACTCACGGTTACTGATCAACAATAAAGAAATTTCCCTTGAAATTTTCGATACATGTCTAGACGTACCAGAAATTCTTTCTTCATGCTTTAAAAAAAATTTACAATCATTAGCGGGAATTGGATTGAGTAAAAATTGAAATTTTCATCGAATGAATATATTTGGAGCACAAATTTTAACTCATAAATTTATTTTAATGTCATTAAGTGATTTCAGAGCCTGCGGGGGCTATTAAAATTATCTCCTCAATCAATAATTAAACATTCAATTTTAATAATACAAAATCGGTGACTACAAATTGTGAAAAGTGGTTTCATTTGCAGGCATGTAAATATAATCCACTTTAATGATGGGTTTAGTCCAAAAAATTAGTTTGTCAAAGTTTTGTGTATTTTTACTCCAAAGTTCTGTTTTAAGCGTGGTGATGGAAAAAAACTCATAAGATTTAGTAATGGCGAATTTTAATCGTAGTTGGAATTTGGTAGATTGTTCAAAATATTGGGAGTTTCAACATCAAACCTTGTTCAATGCTTGTAATTCTTTCTGTTACGAGAGTCTGCGATAAAATATTCAATTTTCCAGTGTAAAGTATTTAATGACAATTAATCTGCAGCTAATGATATAGGTTTCGCTTCCGAAATCATAAGTGCACGGTTAAATGACATTGATATTTTAACTTCTAGAACAAAATTATCTTAATTCCTGCTAACAGATAACAATCGGGAAATAGTTCCTATTTTAAGGAAAAAATAGGCTAGATATATTTTTTATCTTGCTCAAATGCTTTTAGTTTTTCTCGCTGTAATATTTCTGAAGGAAATAATACGAAGTCCAAGCCAATTTTTTGCTTTATTTAGCTCAGGTCTTGCTGCATCCTCCGATTTAAAGAGTGGATTCGTTCTCGCTGAAGTTTATGCCCCGTTACCTCCACGGTTAAGGTGCATGCATTATCATAAAGAGAGAATCATAAATAGGACACACGTGTATATCCAGTTTTGGGCTACAACTGGTGCCTTTTGGATTACCATTCGAAATATAATAATTATTTTTCCAGAGGATCTATTGTATTATAAGAAAAACTTAACAATTATCATAGGCCAGAACTTGAATTTAGCCTTCTCCGAAGTCAGGTTGAATAGCTACGCGTTCCTTTATTATGTACTACTTTTCTTAAGAGTTTCTAAATCAGGAAAGTGAACAACAGGGAATGAGGAGGGCGGAAGAGATGATCCAAGATAGATTATGTGAGAAGAACAAACGCGGGCGATGCAACGGAAGATAAAACTGCAAAGAAGGTGAGAAGGAGGACTGAGAGAAAGAGCAAGAGCTAGCGATCGTAAAGAGAACCAGAAGACCAAATAAAGTTGGTCGTCTTAAGAGATGAGTACGGAAAAGAAAAGGGACAATTTAAGAGAGCATTAGGTAGAATGGATTCGAGATACACGTGGGAGCCGGAAGGGAGATCATTAGTTGCGGCATGCTACAACAGTTGGCTTCTATTCTATCAAAGACAAACGGTCAGAAAGGGGATGAAAAGAAGAATGGAGAATTGCTAATTTTGAGCTCTTGAGGAAGGTACTTCCTTTTTTCCATCCCTCCCAACGAACTTGGCGGTTTCACGACAAAGCCAGAAGTTTTGAAAGACAGATTCCATTCCGTCGCGGTGCAGAGAATTTCAACACTCAAGTCGTTTGAGAAGGAATTTTTCATTCGGGAAAATAATTTTTCCACACAGGCACAGTAGTAACCCGAGGAGCTAGTTTATTCCCTTAAACTGATCTTTTTGAGGATTTTTTCATTTGTAACAGGATTTATTTTACTTGACACTGTCTATTTCATCTTCCATTTAATTAGATTTATCGCCCATTAACATCAAAATGAAAATAATGTAATTCTAAATATCAAAATAAGAATTATTATTTGCCGTTTAGACAAATATTTCCTAAAGTTCTCAGTAACAAAACTCATAGACTGAGGAAGTTGAATACTTAAAAGAATGTAGTGTACTAGGGAAGGAAACGTATAATTTCACTGATGCAGTAAAAGATAAAATAGAGGCGCCATTGCTCTTGAATGACATGCTCTTTTAATATAGTATTATGACATTGGGGACAGAGAGAAAAACAATCACGAGTATTGATGGCATTTTTGAGATTGAATATTAATCAATAATGACTATTCCAAATTGAGAATATTAAATTTAAAGTACATGCAATTTCTCTATTGTAGGAAAAATTATCCAAGATGAAATCTATAGAACACTTAAATAAATGAAACGCCTTTTTTTGATCTACAAAGTTCATTTTGAAAAAGTTATATTAGATCTTATTTATGTTGTCATGATATCCATCTAGAAAAAATGCAATATAAGACGAAGTAACTTTAGAGGAAGGGAATGGAGAGCATCTGAGAACGAATGCCACCATTTTAAAGGCTGAGGTTTGACGAAAACTAAAATAAGATTTGTTTGTGTGCCATGTACAATTAATTATTCAAAGTACTATCAAATTTGAAAATAACTGAATTTTGTGAAATAAGATTGCCGCCATTGGAATATGACAGATGGCTATCGAGAATGATGCCATCAGGGAGTCAGTATTTCTAAAGAGTAGCAGTGTTCTGAACGTGATATTTCGCGATTGGCTCCAGATTGTTTCCGAATTTCAAGCAAAATCTGTAATAGCCAATCCCGGAATAATCAGACATAGTAAAGTGTTCTAAGGGGATTGAATAATAACTTTCAACTTCTAAGCCCCACCCTTAAGATTCTACGGTTTAACCATGGATTGTGTTGACCTCTTATTAATATCTTATTTACGACAATATTTCTTCAGAATAACCTATTGGTTTGTAATATAACAGAACGTTTGAAATGAATTGAATGAAATTCTGCAGAGAAAAAGTCTACGAAAAAACATCAACAGTTTACGTTGAAAATATTTTGCAACGAAATATATATTTTGGTAATATAAAATGAATGACCGGAATAATGAAGGAAATAACGGAAATATGATGACGCTGATGAATTATATAGACCCGCTGAAAAGCTAAGGAATAACATTTACGAATAAATGGAAAAACACAGTAATTAATAATGGAAGTATTAAGAACCAAATTGTGAAAAATGTTTGGCTGCATATTTCTTAATAATTTCCACACCGTAAGGAAAAACAGAGGGAAAATCTACGGAGGAAATCGAAAAATGAAATATATGAAAGGAGACAGGGAAACGTTTTCGTAATCGTGAGCGTTTCATTATTGCTGAATGAAATAAAAATTATTGATAAAAATTAATAATTTTATATACTATCATCCACATGAGTAACAGCATGAATCAAACCAATAGTATTAACGTCTGCCAACGATGTTCATTGATTATTTTATATACCGACATATAATTCACCTGACATTATTTTTTAGTTAAAATGTACAGTAAGAGTTACCTCCTTACTGACTATGAATATTAACTGAATTAATTTTTTGCAAAGGATTTTATCTTCCCTACTATTGACAAACAAGTGATAATGCTGTGCAGCGTTCTAAAACTTAAATACCCTTCACATAAACGGTTACCATTTTGTGGCAAATGTCTGAAGTACATGTTATACTGATCAAGCTCAAAGTCACTTTTGTAAAAAATGTACTCATTAATGCAATCGTACCTAAACGCTTAATGAAAGTAAATATAGTTACTGAAATATGATGGTCCATGTATGTGTACGTATAGTGTCATCTGGTTTTTTCTCTTTATGCGTGCGAAAGAATATATTTAATGTAGCTTTATCATCGATGTAATGCTTGAAAATGCAATTAATGCGGTTGGTTACGTATTGACAGAATAAGACAGTTAATTTTTTTACAATCGACACATTAGTTACATTTCTTAAATACATGGTCATTAGGTGACAAATGTCCATAGTGTTTCGAGTAACAAATCAGAGAAATTTAAATGATTCATCAAAGCAATAGGTAATGACCCATAGAAATTCCCATAGCATTTTCCTTGGTATCGCTATTCCAAAGAAACATTGGAATATTGTTGATTTATTAATTAATTTATTTATTTTGCATTAGTCCGAAAACAGCACTTTGACCTTTACTTCGGACTTTGAGCATTCATATGACAATTTCACAATTACACCAATCCAAAATTAAATATCATTAAATATTAAGTCACATAATCATTTAATTTATTCAAATATTCACTGGTTAATATAAATCAATCCCTTTAAGATTTATTTAGCTGATATATATGCAGCTTAAATAAACTGTTTCAAAATACCAAGATGCATTCACATTAAATACCTTGCTGTTTATCATTGTTTTTTAACAATAGTGGTCGGACACACTATAGTTAGGAAACCCGGAATAATTCATGTCCCTAAAGTACCCATGTTTAAATGTACCTATATTTAGTTATAATTAATCCAAGAATTAAAGCAATCTTTTGAGCATTGCTATTGTGACAAATTCGATAGCACATCAGAGCTAAATTCTCTACCCGTATGAAAATTCTTTGAATTCAGTCGATGGAGAGCAACGAGTATATTCTATAAACTAATTTCTATATTATGCAACAAATTGAGAAAATTCATATGAAAACCCATGAATGTAAAGTGAATATCCTCACTGTGTTATATTTAGTACTACGAAAAAATAAGTCAAGCCTGAAACCCATTTTTTATTGTAAACACTAAATTAAACGATATTCAAATATCGTTTAATTTAATGTTTCGTATGTTACTACAATATTAATAATAAATTTAAATAACGATATTCCTATGAACATTAGGATTTAAAAACATCAATCGGCATAATTGCGTTTAGCAATGATTGTTCAAGTTATTATTTGTCCAGACAATATCCAGAAAACTTTTAATTACAAGTGTGAGATCCGGTTGCAGGAGTTTTGCTAAATAAACATCGCAATGAAGAGAAAAAGACCATAAAACCACAACAGGTTTAATTAAAAGTAATGTGAAGAGCAATGACGACGAAACAAAATTCCCTGAATTCAAAATGCAGTTTTGCGTGCCTACTACTTGGGTGTGGTGAGTCGCTCAGCTAATGGATTAATCGCACTGCAGCAAATAAGTAAACGAGCCAATGAGGACGCGCACGTGAAAGAGATGGAGGCAGGGCATAAAAGAAAGAAAGTTGGATTTCACGGATTGGCGTAATACGTACGTTTATCCAAACAGTGTGATGGAATAATCAATCAATCGATTTGACCATCAGGACTAAAGTGATTATCAACGCTTCCAGTGTGATAGTAAGCTATAGAGTCCCATATTTGTGTTGCAAAGTGAATGATCAAATAAAGCCTCAATTAGTGATGGCAATATTTCCTGTATGTGACCTTCTAAGGAAACTACATTTTGTTTCACTATAGATATAACTTTGAAGTAAACAACGTTTTTACAGTAGAATAAATTCTAGAATTAATAGAAGCACAATTTTTTCAAAATTTAGTTTTAAAATTTAGTCTAAAAAGTGCTTGCAACACATGCAAAATCTCCAAATATTTTGTCGCGGTTTTTACTCTCATGCACGTAATTTTCAAGGTCATAATCAGAATTTCTTTTTTAACAGAGAAACACATGTGTAAACGGAGCTGGAAATAAATTTATTCATACATTCTTGTTTGATATCTATAACATATACCGCACATAACCTCCTATAGTATAATCACTCGGAAATAATATAGTAATTCGAAACCATGAGCGAACAAATCACCTTTTTTAGGGAGAGAAAGTAAGAGCGAGAACTAGGTTCATTAATTTTAAAAATACATTGTGAGTGAAATTTCAAGAAACTATGGGAGATGCAGCCGCAGCAACTTGAACGAAGTAATCCGCTACGTGTGCATTACAATGCAGCGAATGATTTTTACTCTCTGAAATTGTTTCATTGTAATGCACACGTAGCGGATGACTCCGTTAAAGTTACTGTTGCGGCATCTCCCGCAGTTTCTTGAAATTTGTCTAAGGTATCAACAGCCGTTTGAGATTGGCTTTAACCTCGTGGACTGTGGCGCGTTGCGCACGACTACGAATGCCTGGGACATTGTATGTACGGTATTTCGTCACAACATCTTGTTCCTTTAAAACCCCCAAAATTTCGGATTGTAAGAGGACGTCTTGGTAGTTTAACTGGCTAAAGCACTCGGCCAGGTATCGAGTGATCCGGGTTCGAAACCCGGTCAACGCCAATGATTTTTACTCTCTGAAATTGTTGTATTGTAATATTGTGAGTTGTTTTTTCTGCCTATTTTACATAATTTCCAGTTATTAGGCAAATAATTTATGAATTAAATTGTAGATGGCCATAAACAGCATCTGTAAGCGATTTTATTTAAGTCTATGAGAAATTTTATATATTCTTAGTGTTGATAAAATTATATACAATTTTTATTGATTCTTGGTTAAATGCATCATTTCGTGCTACTTCTGCTCATTTCCTTGGCCTAATTACTGCATTTGGCATTCAGTTGAATTTTTGCAGAGCATACTGTCGAATAGAGAAACAAATGAAAGACGTATTTATTCCATTAAATGTCAATTTATCTTTATCACATGACATATTATTTACAATTTCAGTAGTGTAATTTACAAAAGTTCAATTTTGCCATGCATAAATGGATCAAAGTTTATACTTACGATAAAGATGTAATTAAAATGTAAAAAAGCAACGAATATGCATCTAAATTACTTAATACGTATTTTTCTATTGTTCCATTTGTTTCCCCATGATTATTTCTACGTCGCAGCCCCAGGTGCTTACAAATAAAAAAGCTGAAAATATTTAAAATGGTGGACCATAGAAAATCGGATAAATTGGCAATCTCCGCTCCATGTGCTAAAAATAAGAATTTATGAATCGGCGGTTGTCGGTTTATAGAAGCATGCGTAAGGCTGATAATATTTACAAAAGGCACGCCACATATTTAAGTTTTTTTTGTTCACAGAACTTCATCCTCTTTAAATATTTTTAAAAGACAAACTATTTCATTTATCATTGGGCATATTTATTCAGAAGTATCTGGAAAAAATAGATATTTCTTATTTATTATTATGTAGAATAAATCTGTATGCAAAAAAGTCCTTAAATATATTCGTCTTTCCTTCTAGAGAAATGCGTGAAATCCGAATAGCTATCAATAGGCAACAGCTTCTCAACAAACTAACCGAAACGCATTACTAAAAAAACATAGCTATTTAAATACGATCACAAAAAGGGAAATTGTCCGATGATATATATCATATAAATTCGGAAATATGTCACTTGCACAAATGGAGAAAATTTATTCCCCGGGAACAGTACGTAGTTTCTGCGAAAAGCTAGCATTAAAGAGATACGGCAAAAAACGCAGTGTTCTCAATTTTAGGTGTTTTTTCTTTTCATATAATTGATAATATAACTACTCAAATGCACAAAGAACATATTTTATCTTCCACTGGGTTTGATACGGCTCATCATCGCATTATTCCCTTTATTCATTCTGTTTTTCAACAAATAAACCTTTTATCATGGTCTTTCGTATAATAGAGACAACCACCACGTCAGTAAATGCGTTGGTAGTTTTACGGAAATGTCTATTCATAGATAAACATTTGATAGCGTGCAATAAATCTATTGTTTACCTCTACCCTTCATTTACAGGGCAAAAGAAAAAACTAAATATGTTTAAAAAATTGAACTTGTCCATTGTAGGGAGTATCTTACACGGTATGAGTCTTAAATTTTGTATTTTAGTGGCTAGTTAGGTTAATAAGAAAGGTTTAACATTTTATAAAAAATGTGAAAATATTATCTCTTTACAGTCATTTTATCAGAAATTAACAACCTGTTTTCACCATGTTTGAAATTTTTTAATAATAAAAATCAGTGTATTGTTGTAGTCATAGTACACAATTTCAAAATAACTTAAAGAGATTTGACCTTTTTTACATAATTTAAAAAAGTCTATTAAAGTCAGAAAAAATATTAACACCCAAGCACTCCTTTTATATTAAACAATGTAGCCCATACATGTTCCTGCTCCCTGAAGTTAGCAAAAACTAAATTAAATTACCCTCATACGTTTTACGTTTCAATCTAACAACAACTGAAAATTCTTTAATTCCGTAAAAATACATCAAAGATTGACAATTTTTAATTAATTAATGACAATTAAGAAATTATTAATGCGATCACACTAAATAGTGGATTCCAAGGGACCCTACCAATTTTAATTTTCTTATGGAGTTGGTTCTCTAAGAAATACAAAGTTTTTACAGAAGTTCCGTATGCTAATATAATTAGCTAATAGCCAAAGTTACGCGTTGCTCTTTGCCTTTATTACGTTTGTGATTACTTGTATTTATATAAATTTGCAGTGGCTAAAGTACAAAACATGCTGAATTCCAAGCTAGAGAATTAATTATATCTTTGGGGATTTTTTCTAACAGTAGTCTACCGAGAAAAAGGGTTTTTAAAAACACCAGTGCAAATTTCCCCAGATATTTAGAAACACCGGATAAGAAAAATATTCGTTATAGCATGGGCTACTTCCGGAATAGCAAGTTAACCTGGGAATTGCAATCGAGAAAACAAATAGTTTAAAACATTGACCACTCTCTTTAGAGAAATTTTCGGTACTTCAATTCAATTGGTTTAAAACAGACAAATTTTGACGATTACATAAATTAGACAACATTTTGCTAAAAGGTTAAGCAACAATTCTGCTAACACCTGAATTCGCTCGTTTCCAACAACCCTCCCCCCCTATTCAGTGTCTGCCACACGCGAGCGAATCCTTCACGTAATTATTTAATACCCGCCTTCCCGCTTACTTCCTCCGGCCTGCTCTTGTGCTGCCTTCTCTCCGACCCTACCCTCGCCCATATCCTCGTAGTGCATTAGCGAGCCCCTTGCGGTGAGGCAGTTACTCCAGCCAATTCCTAAATGGCTTGAGTGCCGCCTTCATCCGCCCTCCCTCACCCGCCAGCCCTTACCCCGTTACCCGCTACCTTTTCGCCTAATTACCCCTGGGGGTTAATCTCGGGCGCGGTCAAATGTTGCCGCTCTTCAGGACCACCTTCAGGACCCTTCCTCTACTCACCCCACCGATTTCCTCCCATTCGACGACCCCTCTCCCACTGTACAGCTTGCTCCACGGCCACATACCCCCACCCCACCCGACACCCAACCCAACCATCACGACGACACAACCGTTTACCACTGGCCAGTCCCCCTCCCCGTCGTCGCCATCTCCCCAGGCGATGCCTTCTTCCGCCTCCCCCATAAATGCTATCGAGAAGTCTCCTCTGCACTCTCCCCTAACCGCCCCTTTCTGGAGTATGACGGTATCCGATACCTGCAATTTATGCTGTTATCTACTCAATATCATTTCCACATTTATTTTTACCGCCGAGACGATCATTTCCCTGCTTCGAACTTTCCCTCTGGGATTGGAGTCGTGGGTAGCAAAGCTCACGACCTCTAAATCCCTAGAAAACGGGTTTTAGTGTAATGACGGGAAATATTTAGCAAAAGGATGGAAAATAATTTTCTTCTCTCTCTTGTGATTTTTGGAAAAGTAAATGCCAAATCAGGTAATGGAGAGGTTTTTTTGCGACATTGTAGTTTAGCGCCAAACATATGAAGTCAATACGAATTTTGCATAATATATTTTAGGTGAATATCTTCTGCAGTTCAGGCGGTACTTGGATCACCATAAAAGGATGGGGAGGACGAAATGATTACTTATGAAATGAGCAGTTCAGGTTCCGGAAGGGGAGGGCAAGTATTATGCCCGAGTGGTTAAGATGTTACCAGCGGAATTTACAAAGTATTTGTTTGTTTTGAAGACATCGAGAAGGGATTTTAAAGGATAAATTGGGATAAATAAATGAATGTGTTACAAAAGATAGGAGTAGAATGCAAGGCTAGACAACTTATCAGGAAACTGTGCGTGTATCAGACTGTTAATGTGCAAACCGTTAACAAAAAACATTACCCGTCCTTTCCAACGTATACGTGGAGGTATGGAAAAACTTGGAATGGAAGTTGGTGGGCATTTCATTTCATCAGTTTTGTTTGCGGACAATTGCGGCTAATGTTCGCCAGTACGTCAAGGGGTAATAGCATTGCTGAGAGCATTAAAAAATCAAGGTGTAACATAAAATCAATGCGAATGAAACCAAGTTATTGGATTTTTGTAAAGAAATAAAGTTGCGTAGAACGTTAAAATTTAATTCAGAAAACTAGATCAGATAGAATAATATACCTATTTGTGAAGTGTTTTGGGACAACATGGTCAAATTAGGAAAGACAAGAAGAATTTTTTTTGGCAATAGAGCTCCAAAAGGGGGAGAGAATTAATAGTAGGGTCGTTGAGTATGGATGTTAAAAAAAGACCCGTAACCGTATATAAGGAACGTAATTTATACATGATGAAAACTTACATTCAATTTTCTGTACGGAACGGAATGATAACCGTTGAAGCAAGTTCATGAGGGTATAATGGAGGCTTTTGAAATAAGGGTGTGAAAAAGGCTTAAAAGAGTGAAATTGACAGAGAGGAAAGCAAATGTGGAAGCGTTAGACATGATGGGGAGGAAAAGGAATGGCTGGAAGAAAACGAAAAGAGGCAGGATAGTTGGTCTCAGAGCATTTTGATTGGGGATGGGCTTTTGAAATATGCCATCAAGGTGAGAACGTTGGGAAAGCAAGATGAGGTGCTCTTTTCGGTGATTATCGTTTGTATAAACGAATTTATAATTAATTATTTTATTTGCAACAAACGTTTTCCAAAGACTAGTATTCTCGACCGATGCTCCATCTAGTTCTTTTATATTGTGACAATTGTTTTTGCATATTTTAGACGTTACTCGTGAACATAATTTTTCCATATTACAATAGTTTTCCAAATAATGCCACTAAATACTGCATAACATTTCTCGTTTGCTGGAATTCTGATGGAAATGAAAAATATAAAGAAATGGTGGGGAAGTATGCATATCTTTTACTGAAAATACGGAACAAAAGCCCAACAGAGAAACAATGTTTGAAATTAAAAATTAATTTTCGTTAAGTATTCACTAGATTTTAACTTTCCAAAAAGGTATAATCAGGGAGTTAAGGGACTACTGAGACAATAGGAGAAGATTCATACCACATATGCCAGCATAGGCGATCCGTTTAAGACCACGAGATTTTTTTGACCCAACCATAGCGTAAGAGATGTTTTCACCAAGTGGGCTGAAAATTTGACAGGCGCCACGGCAATTGTTTGCTACACTATTCAGCCAATTAAAATTTCATGTCTGTTTTACCTGAAAAGAAAGAAAATTATGCAAAAAAGATTACTTCTAACTTTACTTGAAAAGAGACTAATATAACGGATGAATATAAAGTATTGTTAAGGGATCGGATAAAATGGAAGCATTGGTCATAGTGAGGTCTATTTACATAGTAGCTGAATGCATTAATGTTCTGTATAAAAACAGAAAACTCATAATCTCTTTTAGACATTCGTTGCATCATACTTCAATTAAATCTCACCAAATGTCTATTTTTTCTCAAACGTCAATAACCAACTATATACTGGCCAAAGTAAGAGATAAAATTAAACCAAATGCTGCTCGCAATTTGATACAAAAATCAATGAACGCTGCTGTTCGACGCCAAATTCTAAGTATTCATTATTTGCATGCAAGAATATACGAGTATTCAAAGTAGGATTATATGGCAAATATTTTTCAAATGTTCACTTAGTGATTTTCAGTATTTTTCTTACATGAGTAAATGTAATATTCAAATTTGATCTCTTACGTAATTGTCATTTACCTAGTTATCTTTAACCTCTACGTACTTATCTAATGAATAAAACTGACCAGAGCTATTTCACATATTATTTCATTTAAAATAATAATAAACCTAATACACATGAGCGAATATTTAGATTTTACAATAAAATATTAGAGGCATCTCAGAAGAGATACCTTTACTCTGAAACACGCCTAGCGTGAACAGACGGGCTCAAGACATTTCTAGAAAAATCCAACATATATAGGCACACAGAAGTGAACATTAAAATACAAAAAACGTGTAAACAATCACATATCAACAAGGACAAACTAATGAAAAGAGAAAAACATCGGACAAAGAAAATTCGGAGTTAATCAAATAATGAAATAATTTAAAAAATATACTTTTTATTATGTAAAACGATAAATAGCATATTTTAGTTTTCAAGCTAAATGCTTTATTATTTTATTTTAGGTGAATTTACATTAATCCTGAACATCCTGCATTTCTTATTTCACCTTTCACAAAGGTTTCATTTTCAGTTAATGTAAAAGTTTACCATGGTATACAAGAGTTTTTTTCAGTATAAATAAATTAATGTGTAGTACAACGCGAACAAGGAGAGTAAATTCATAAGTTTTATTTTTGTTCTCACGTCCCCTTTCCATTGATATGCTACGTTCTTGCTCATTGCAGTTCCTTTATTGATCGGCCTCTTTCTGAATTCCTTACGATCTCTTCCGCTCCGGGCAACGTTAACTCCTTTGCAATCACTTCCACTTTCTCAACTTATGGCCGCTTTCCGAGTTCACTCTGCACAGTGTCACTGTTCGGACACTGCACGTGCATCACGAACCGGTTTTAATCACATAGTAGAGCGACATGGACATTAGGGTGGCCACTAATTAAATTTGCCTTTCGGGAAAGTTTTTATCCCCTACCTCTCCGCGTCCAGGTTCTCTTTCCTCATTTACATCCCCGTTTCTCTATTCAACCAACTTCGGTCACTTTCTTCTTTTGTTAGTTTCCTCCAAGGCGTTTTAGTTCCTCGGTTTCCCTTGTCTTCGTAAAACAGGTTCCATAGCCATATTTCAAATCGATATCAGTGATTTAGAATTTTTGTGTCAATAATTTTTCCTCGTGAGATATATATTAAAAAATATGTCTATGATAAAAACTCACAAAATGTGCATTAAACTATTGCTGAAATACAAAAATTAATTTTAAAAATACGGAATATTTGTAAAAGTATTCGAATGAGTTACGTATGCAATGAACGATGCAAAATCCTTTGTAAATTATTTCCCTTTCATTTCAAACGAAATGATGGAATTAGGTATTGTTTATGACCACGTTCATGTTGAATTGAATTTAAAAAGTAAAATTGTGAGAAACACGGTAAATTACATAGAAGATTTAGGTTTCTGGCATTTTATTACCATCATCTATTAGGCAAGTGTACTTCATGTGAGTTTTCTTAATTCATGGTAGCTAGATACGAGATCTGTTCAAAAGGTTCCCGAACCTTTTTAATAGTGCGTTATTTTTTAATCCGTAGGCGTTGTGTCCACGGAAACTTCCCGATTCACCGCCTTTAGAAACATTGTGACTATCTTGTTTTGTTGATTAGTTTCGAGAGATGAATAATGGGTTTATTTTGACAAATGATACATGTCATGGAAACAAAAGTGCATTCTTCACAATGGATTGGTGGAAGATCCCATCGCTCCAAAAAAGCTGGTCAAGTTCACTAGAATGTTTAAGTAATTTTGACCTTTTTTCAGGCCAAAGGGGGTTGTTCATCATGAATACGGTGAGGCAAACCGCTAAAGGTGAGACAAACAACACAGAGTACTACCTTGGGTTTATGAAACGCCTTAGAGAGGGAGAGAATCAGGTAAAAAGGGCCCGAACTTTGGAGAAGCGGCTAGTGGTTGTTTCACCCCGGTATAGCGCCGGTTCATTCGTCTCTCAAAACTCGTGAGTTTTTAGTAAAAAATAAGACCGGTGTGCTTCCTCACTCACCTTACTCATTCGACCGTGCCTCAAGTGACTTTTTTCTGTTCCACAAAATAAACATCCCGCTAAAAAATTGTCAATATTTTAGAGATAAAGAAAAATTCAACAGAGATGCTTATGAGCATTCCGGAAGAAGCGTGCAATGACTGTTTCAAAAAGAGGAAATACAGTTGATTTAGGTTTATTTGTTGGAAAGGAGAATATATCGAACTCTGACCAAGAATTTGTTAGTGAAGTATTTTCCTGCAAAAAAATATTCGAAAACTTTTTGAACAGACCTCGTACAGTAGCTTTGTGAATGAATATTATAAGAAGTTATACATATTTCGACTTCATATGCTTATATTTATATTTAAAATATAACAGTGAATCTGAAGCAATGACAAGCGGCTTATCAGGGCAGAATATTTGGATTAAAAAAATCACAAGAAAAAAGCTAAACTGTGGTGAATTTAGCACGATAAAAATGGCTGTGAATCAAGTTATAAGCACCAACTATTTAATCATATACAACACCAATAGTTTTTCACGTTTCCGACGGCTTCTACATTTACATCGGGTAGAATTATTTGAATCCTTTCAGTGTAAAAATCGCATAACTGTGGAATTTACCCAAATTTAAATATACAAGTTCTGTACAAAAAAAGATGTGACTGGCCATTCTCCGTGAGAACTGTTCGACTGTCAGTGAGATGTCACCTTATATTGGCATCTGTGATAAGAAAAACACCGTATTGCTCATGGCTCAATCACGACTCGTCTGCACATAACAACGATCCTTGTCCGAACTTCCACACGTTTACTGTACGAAGTCTTGTGTCGGTGAGAGTGATGGTATTAGAGAAGCGGCGCGTGTACATTGAATTTTGTTTTATCTTTGGAAAACGTGCAACTAAACTAATGCAATGACTTCAAGGACGTTCAGCAATGCATCTATTAGTCAGGTGGTCGTCATCGTTGGTTCAACCCATTCCAGTCTGGACTGACCACGACGGATGAATAACCGAGAAGCAGATGACCATCGACTTCGACAAACGACGCCCACGTCAACAGTGCCAATGATTTAGTCCGTGCGAACCGTAGGTTAACCGTCAGGGAGATTGCAAACAAATTTGATATTAGTGTTGAATCATATTTTACCACTTTTAGAAAAATTTTGGGAATGCAGTCAGTCGTGTCCAAATTTGTGCCGCGAGTATTAACGGATGAACGGAGGCTAAACATGTGTTGACATCAGTCAGGAACTGCTCGATCGTTCAAACGATGACCGAAACCTCTCAAAGAAAATCATCAAAGGCGAAATAATCTGGGTTTACGGTTGTGATATAGAAACCAATGCCCGGTCTTCTCAGTGGAAGGGCCCATCTGTCCTACTACACAAATAGTTCGGATGTCGACATCGGACGTGAAGGTCATTTTGATCGTTTCCTTCGATTGGGAAGGGATTATTCATTATGAATAATTTCCCAAAGTATAAGCAGTGAATGGGCATTACTATGAAGAGGTTATAGGAAGGTTAACACACGCCATGTTTGCGGAAGAGGTCACAATTTTACACAAAACAAATCTCGGTGCTTCCATCACGACAACGCACGGGCGAACACGTTATCAATTGCCACCAAGTTTTTGGTCATAAACAGCACACCGTTGACCCACTGGCCACCCTTCTCTCAAGATCTTGCTCTGCTGGACTTTTTTCTTAATTCTTACGTAGAAATAACGCCGAATCGTAACTATTAAATGCATCCAAAAAATGTTACCGCAGTTCTAAAGGTTATCCCGAAAGAAGCATTCCAAAAGGCATTGAAAAGCTGGAAAAACATTGGGAGCGTCGTATTAGTAGCCAAGCACTCTATTTTAAGGCGATGAGTATGATTTTAGGGCAACTAATGAAATAAAGTATTTATTCAAACGGTCTCATCTTTTTATAAATAGAGCTAATAAACGTTATCGCTAAGGATTCAACTGCCCCATGCCAACGTAACTTGATAACTTGTATTCAAATACACATCAAAATTACCTCCTCACAAGACACATTCATTATTATTTTTCAAAATTTATTTCATTGACTAATAATGTGGGCTCCATAGCTTAATCATAAAACAATTGGTAAAGCATGTGCTAATTTTATATTAAATAATTGATTCTTTCAATTTTTATATTCTTCCCAACAATTTTCAGTTTTCAAATCCAGGAATTGATTGATTTTTTTCATTGATTGAGTTGAGTTCCAATTTTCTTTCATGATAATCTCATATTAATAACGAAAATATACCACCTCTCTGTTGCTATAAGTTCTGACGGAAATCGGAAGTTGGATACACAGATCCACGTGAGATCCAAATTAGCTTAAATTTTGGTTGATCCTATCATTCAACCAATAGCATTACCACTTCCACTCAAACCAAATACCACTTCTGTATTGATTCAAAATATTATCCAAGGGAAAAGAAAACTCAGCGGCAGATATGAATGAGGATCGCGAAGATTTACAGCGGGTAAAGGAAGAGGAAAACTAATGCACTAGAAAAAAAGAAAGAAAAACGACCGTACCGACGCCTGATCTCTTTTTCAGTTTGCCCAATCCACCACTAAACGCTCTCCATTCAAAGTCCTCTAACTCCTAAGGCTTGCGCCCCGTGCGTCATTCAACCCTATTTCCCATCCACGCTCCCGTCGTGGGGGTCTAAGGTGTCGGAGATATCTCTCCCACTTCACCCCCACCAATGCCTCGCGATGTTATGATATACCTTTGCCGATTTCCTCCGGCCCCAGGGACAATTCACCCCACCGTTCCGACACATGGCCAACATCCCCACGCTCTTCTATGAATTCACGAGCGTTGTATGTCGGCGTAGTGAACGGCGATGGTGGCGGGACGTGGGAGGATGAAAGAGAGAGAGAGGGAGAGGTGAGTGGGATTCGTGGCAAAAGGTGAGCTGAGAGCGGAAGTGTGAAGTCTGGGAGAGAAAGGGGGAATCTGGAGGGAGGAGGAAGGGAGGGAAAGGTGGTTACGAGATAGCCGAGAGGAGATAACAGGCGGGGCTGAGGAAGTGAGGATGAAAGGCGGGGATCGAAATGGAAGAACGGGCGGGCTAAGGGGGGACCACCCACTTGGATAGGATGCCAGATTACAAAACTCATCGCCTCAGACACCCTTTCATAGCCCCTTCTTGTCCTCCCGCTACAACCGCTCTCCCAGCAGTACTGTTCCGTAAACCCTACTTCGCTCCTCCGACCACATTCACCCATGTCATTGTAACTGAAAGCTTACATTTTCGGTATCCCATATGCGCACAAACACACGGCCATATAAAACACACTATTCCCTCAAAAAAGGGAAAAAATATGAAAGAGATGAATAGATCGAGAATATTTTCTTCTATTGAATGTTTGTTACGGTAATTGGGATTTTTTTTCGTCGGCAACTACTTTCCGTGATTGTTTCTTCGGGCGGCGGAGATTAAGTGTGAGGTTATACTTTTCAATTAAATAATTATTCGTTTAGCAAGGTAGTGAGGCAATAAAGTGAAATATTGGGAACGTTTTGATAGTCGGCAGTTTATAACCTCTATTCAATCACTTCTGTCCTAACAAATATTCTTTTGTCAAATCCTTCTGTCCTTTTATTTATTTATTTTCATAATAAGAGCGAACATGACTGTGATTCATTTGTGTATACATTTAATAATGAAATTCATCCTAAAATTAAGTCGCTAGTATTGATATACACGTATGCAGACGTTGAATTATTTTTGCATATTTATAAATAAAAGTACATACGATATATATACAATTACATACACACATTCATAGATGAAAACCCACCAAGATGTAATGATATTCATACGTATATTGGTAGATGGGAAACAGGATAGGAATATAAGAAAACATTTTAAAAATAAGCACAAGAGGACAAATTTGCGTTTCTCGATAGCGCAGTTCGTGTCTCACAAATTTCCCTTCCTAAGAATTGTTACAGCAAGTCGAAGGTCCATGGTTCAAGTTCAGATCAAGGAGATTTTAACTGCTTGGAGTTCGCACTATTTATCAACACAATAGTGTATAATTGTATAAAATAACGTAAAATTATTAATCAAGATGTATTTGCTTGAAGTAAGATCTGGTGCTTTCCCGGCTTATGAGCTTGGTGAAGTTTTCTCGGATCTTCAACCGGGTGAAGGGGTTCCATGATGACCGACGTTTCGATGCACGAGTCGAGCATCGAAACGTCGGTCATCATGGAACCCCTTCACCCGGTTGAAGACCCGAGAAAACTTCACCGAAATGTATTTTCTTGTTTCATATGTGTTGGTAAGGCGTTTGAGAGACTGAATCGGGAATAAATATATATTGCAGAAAATAGGAATAGATTGGAGGGATAGGAGACTAATCGGCAACCTGTAGATACCGTATCTCAGACGATTCAGGTGCGAGGGGGGAACGGTGAGTTTGGATGGGCAGTGTTAGGAATAGGTGGCGTAAAACTGGGTTGTCCATTATCACTTGCTTTTCAACGAAGATGTGAAGGAAATCATAAAAGAAGCGTGGTAAGAACTGGAGAAGGGAAAGAAAGTCGGTGGGGAATTCATAACATTAATTAAGTCAGTGAATCAGGTATTGTGTGAGAATAAGTGTGTTAAAAATGATGACTATGCGGTTTTCCAGAAAGAAAAATTCTTAGTTAAATATCAAAATAGGAGTTCATAAATGTAAGCAAGTGAAAGTGACAACCAATCTTGGAAGTGATCTAGATCAAAAATGGCCAAAGTTGTAAAGATATACGTGTAGTACGAAGAATTGCTTTAGGCAAAGAAGCATTTCCAGGGAGGAGGGTATGAATGACAGTGGTATTGAGTATGGATGTTAACAAAAATCTGGGCAAAACGTTGTTATGTAGTGTGATTGTGTACGGCCCGGAAAGAGGGTCATGTAGTAGGATGATAGATTTAGATTGAAGGCGGTTGAAATGTGGATCTGGATGAGCATGAAAAAGGTTACCTGGAATAGAATAAAAACAAAATAGAAAGTGCTCGGCAATTTGGTGAAGGAAAGAGAATTGTTAGAAGAAATCAAAAGGAGTCATGGAATATGGATGGATGTAATTTTGATTGGCAATGGGATTTTGAAGAATGTGATGGACGGCGAAATGTTAAGAAAACGAGGGAGGGGTAGGGATAGCGTAACTGATACTTTAACACAAACATTTATCACTAATAACTCAGGTATATATATCATGAATATAAATCAGATGTCAATAACAGGCTAAAAATATATGCCATCCTGTGTTAACTGTATATATCTTCGTATATTTTTATAGACATATAAAATATTTAAGGACTTTTCACGGGAGACTTTTTATAACAATATAACTGATTGTTTACATTATTTATTATTTCCTTTTTTGGTAAATAATATCAAATAACACTCGTGCTTTGGTCAAATGAAGAGGTACATATTTTAATACAGGAGAGGATTTAATTCAATTAGAATGATTTTGTTGCATTAATTGAAATTTTAGCGACAAGAATTGAAAACATATGATTCTTGTAGTAATCGTACCGCCATAAGTCCCGATTAACACTATAAAGCACTGGCACATGTAATTGCGGTTTTTTCCTTAAAGAAATGGATTTCTGTTATCGTGTGTACGATATATTGCTCCAGCACAAGTAGCTATTTCATTACAAATTGGACACTAATGGAAAATGCACAGAAACTATAATAAGCGCCTGTTAGAAACTCTAAGGCCTCTAATTAGCGTCTTTTCTTTTTATCTACTCCCTATTTTATCCACGCCATGTTCTCTCATTCTCTTTCTGCTCACCCACACATTAATCTACCGTAAATTAGTGAACTGGAAATGGATTGTGATTTCCCAATTGGCTTTTGAAGGCTCTGTACACGTTGCTCTGTTGAAAATGAAGTTATTCCTACGCCTATGTTGGAATGAATGATTAGCCCTTTTGCTTCCTTCTCTCTAGCTTGCCGTGATGAGATCGAGGAGAGATACGGAGGCCACCTCCCTGCGCCCGTTGCCCGGTGTTGCGTTATCAACTAGGGCATATCCTTCCTCTCTTCGTCCTTAAACCGCTTGAAAATGGGGCTTTCATCCATGAAACGCAATTTACAAACACGCCACCATCACTCATCATCTTCCAAGAATCAAATTGCCAGCAATGATTTCATTCGTGATTGATTTTCTAAGGAATTATTTAATTTTATTTGTCAAAGACTAAGTATATCCGAATTAATTTATCAAGAACCAGATCTTCCAGGATTTTATTAGACTAATATCTTCGAAACTCATAAATATAGAATTGGCTGGAGTACATTATTTCCATTTTACACTCATTTTTATAAGGTTGGAACCATATAGTTTATAAGGCTCTAAAGGATGGTTTTGAAGAAAGCGGCCACGCCTTCGAAACGTCAACTAGATACGTTAGTGTCCCTTCTCAGTGTTTCGGAGTATAAATGTTTTTATCAATTTTAAATATCTATTTGTAGGAAAGTCTCACTTATGTGAATAGTAGTTTACACGCAGAAGCGAGAAATAAACCATAAACACATTAATCAACCCGAAGGTCGGTTTAGTAGGTGATGGTAGAGCTCACCCATGTACCAAGCCCTATACGGCGTGTGAATATTCACACATCAGGGTAGGGCGGCCAGTTCCTTTCCCTGTGCCGGTTATGGTTTCCCAGGAAGATCTGGTACCCAAAAAATCAACTAGCTTAGGTGGAGCTGCAGGTGCCCAAAGTGCCATCCCCGGTAATCGAACCCGGGACCCTCCGGTCAGCAGTCCAACGCTCTACCCGCTAGACCACCGCGACCCGCATATATATATATATATATATATATATATATATATATATATATATATATATATATATGTGTGTGTGTGTGTGTGTGTGTATATATATATATATATATATATATATATATATATATATATATATATATATATGTATATATATATATATAAACTAGGGTGGTCGGAAATGTTTCCGGAACAAATATATACGTTGGAGGTCACTAAACCGCCAGAATAGTTTTATAAGCGCGTTCCTTCAAACGCAGTGAGGAAATCATGTACAGGTTGGCAGGTTTTTTTAATTTTAAAAATATGCCTTGAAATATTGTTTTGGGTCTAACTACATTATTGCATCAAGTATTATAATCATGGATAAGATAAAAACCAGATTGATTTTGGGAAAACGGATTAACTGAGAAAACCAATGCTCAATACCAGTTATTCCAAATGAAATATTTTTCAACGCACGGAATATCCGAAATGCGTTTTCGATATGCAGTAACATTACGCATCAAGTTTTATCTTTCCTAAAGAGAAAATAAAATAAGTAAACCAGCCATAATTGATTTTCTACGCCGTACTGGTTTTCCAGGAATAAAACGCAAATGGATATGAGGAAGTTTATGATAGCCGACAGTGATACACCAATCGCCAGAGATAATCTCCGGTGCTGTCTGCCTCACTCACAATGCGACTCCTTCCTTCTCTCGACAGCGGCGCGTCACCTAGTGTCGACAAAAGAGCCGCGGGGGAAGGAAGACGGTGACACGTTTCGCACATACGCATACGACACGCATACATGGTGACGAATGCAAGGGGAGGTGACGGCCGTCATGATGCGGTGGGGTACCACTCTTCGACACCGCCCAGGGTGCGAGCTCTTCTCTCCTACCCCACTCTTTAACTCCCGCAACTTCCCTAAAACCCGAACTTCCGCCTCCCCATTTCAATCCCCACCCTCTACTCACCCCCTCCACACACCTGCTCCGTCCAGCACACGGGCGGCGCACAAACACGCACGCGAGCACGGCGACAAACACGCGCACTAGAGCAAACACGGCTAGCGAACACACAAACCCCTCATCCCCACTCTCTCCCTCCCTCCTCAATGACGCACGGGTCACAGCCGGGCCGTGATGGGAAAGAGAATGAATTTCTTTCCCACCTTTTGTTTCTTTCCATCTCCCTCTCTCTCTCGGTCGTCACCACCCCTGGGAGTATATGGTTGGTGAGAGGATCGGGAGGGGGCGAAGGTGAAACAGGATGTGGGAGAGGGCAAAGTGCGTCCGCCGATAATCCTCTTTTGACCTCTTTGCCCCTTTTGCCCTCACCCAACATTGTATTTCTCTTTCCAGGCCACTCCCACCCCGCACCACATGCACCAAAAACCTCCCAAGTCCCTCTTCTTCCCCCAAACCCCTCTTCTGATCCCATCCTCGTCCTCCTCCTCTCACCCCCTCTCGATTGCCCCTCCTCTAATTCGCAGAGAACGTTCTCAAGGGTTCCTCAGGGGGCCAATTGCCCAATCCAATAACCTATCTGCTTCCTCCTTCCCATCCCGCTCTTGCTCCTACACCAACTCTTCTGTCTATCCCTCGTCCCCTCCCTCCCTCTCACGACCCTCGACTCGCACACCGAACTATCCAACCGCTCACGTCCCCCGTCACTCTAACCCTTCCCTCTCGCTCCTTTCATCTCCCGCCGCCCCACACACACAAATACACGGTCTTGCCTCGCCGGGGGCGTCAGCTTCTATTTCCGCCTCCGGTACACCTGCGGCCATTTCGTCCTCTTCTGTCACATCCCCACTCTTCCCCTTCATCTTATAAATCTCCCCCCTCTTCTCTTGTCCAGGCATCCATCCTTCCCCTGCCACGCCGATAACTTGGTCCTTCCATCTAATCTCCAGGCCGGCCCGTTACCTTCGTGTTTCTCTTTCATCTGCTCACCCCCTCCCCCTTTCGGTCTCTCGAAGCTTTTGTTTCCCGGAAAATAGGAACTTTTATTCAACTATTCCATTTTTATTTTTGATTTTTCAAATGTATCTCGCCCTTCTTTAATGCCTCCCGACTGCCATCCCAAGCTACTCCCGATCGTGTTCCATTTTGATTACCACCGACCGATCCCTTTCTCGTGGAGCGATGCAAGGATACCAAACTTTTCCTTCTTTGATATTTCGACTTTCCTGCTCTTCGGAATCAGTGATGTGTATAATAATGTACAGGTATGTTTCCCCTTTCCATACCCGAGTGCTGTCTACCTCCGTGATTAGTTTTTTCTCCGTTTCCTCACGAATTGCCTCGCTTCCTACATATCTTCGAGATTGCTTCCCTAGAAAGCATGGAACAACCTTATCGTTATATGCGCATTAACTGCTCATAACCAGTAAATGAACGTCGACATTCACGTCTCCTGAATGTAATCTCAAACTTATTTCCGCTCTGTTGCTCAAGAGAAGGTATTCAAAGAATCCAACAGATTTGAGAATGAATGTCATGTGGAGTGCAAGGTCCAAAAATATGTTCAACAAAGATTTATCTATGTCATGAGGGCTGAACTAGCTTCAAATGATAGAAAATCTTAAGAAAAATATATATAACTTATTTAACATAAATTTAGTGGGCATGGTAGAACAAAATTGGTAATATCTTGTTTCAAGTAGATAACGCTGCAGAATGGAAGCTATAAGATATTTTTTATCTAATCTCCACGGTTTGTTAGTTTTTATGAAACTGAGTTTTAAGTTTTAATGCCTCTCATTTTTATAAATACATAACACTCTTCATCGGCCATGACCTTTTTGTACAAATACTTCCACCATTTAGAACAGAGTATACCTGCATAGGAATAATTACCATGCGAGTACTTCTTCAATTTCTTTAGATAACTAATTGCAGTTAGCTTCTTTTAGTTACTAGTTTACCGATATCCATTATTCCTGATGGTATCTGACTTCCCTGATATCCTAATTTATTTTCTCTTCTCAATCTCTCATGGGCAGGAAAAAAGAAAGTACAACTTCGTGATGCGTATGTGTACTTGATTTGAAAGGAGAAGGTTATAGAACTTTGTTTATTTTGTCATCCTCAAATTAATGGTGGAATTAATTTGACTGCTAAAATAATTGTTATGAATCCATTTCCAATTTACAATAAGGTTCTAAGGTACGCGACGACTTACCTGAAATTTAACAAAACCTTAAAACATTATCGTCTTCTCGAAATTAATATCATATTATTGGTCGTAGGAGAAGTAAATATCTCAAAAGAGCTAAATGTTAATTTTTTTCGGCAGAAATCGAGAAAAAATAACTGTTAAGACTTCCAAAGACATCGGAAGCCTTCGTTTTTCATTATTTCAAGGGAACTAATTGGATCCATTTTGATGCCAACTTCCGGCTCTCTTGGCATCTCCCTCTCGGGCCCCACTCGTTGGAAAAATAACTCGGATCCTTATGAAGGCCACCTCTTTTCCTCTTTCCCCCTCTTCAAGCCCTCATGAGACATTCTTTTCCGAATCTTTTGCCATTTTTTCCCATTCATCGGGTCCCTCTCACCCACAAACCCAATAGCATCGTCACTTTTTCCATTCCCATTACCTCCCATTATATTTACTCAACAACAAATCCATCCATTCCTCCGAACTCCACTCTCTCTCTCTTTCAATCTCTCTCTCACACACCACTTGCCACAGCAACTGGCGGCCGACGCATGTTCCACGGGGGAACTCTTTAAAGAAAAGAAACGAATAGGAAAACAAAAAACTCCTTCATCCTCCTTCCCATGGCTCCTCCTCCGCACTTCTTGTGATGAGAGAGAGGAGGGAATGAGTGAGAGAGAGACAGAGAGTAATGTTCAGCCTTCGAACTCATTTGCCACACTGGACGCTAAAGCCACTTCCAGTAGAGCAGACGGTCCGGGGGACACCACTGAATGTGAGTGCGTTTTCTGGGCTTGTCTCTGTGCGCATGTTGGACTGAGTGTGATGGTGTGTGTGGCTCTACGAGCCCTTGTGTTGATTTTGGGACATTGGCGATCCGAGGACGCACACGCGAAAGTGGTCGAGAGAGGTGCTTTTTCCTCCTCCCTTCCTGTCCTCCCCTACATGAAACCCTCCTGTCCTTCTCCGACCCACCTTCCTCTTTTCCCCGCTCCCCGAAATACGTGTTCCCGACCATGTGGAGGAGAGAGAAAAGGGGAGGTCGGAATGCTCGGACTCTCTGTTTTCTTTATCCCCACTCGGAACGGGGGGATTTTCGGATGCGGGATCGAGTGTGTGTGGGGGCGGATTTTCGAGAAGCGAGGATACCTATGGGAACGACGGTGGGAGTGGCGTAGTGTTTTGTTTCGGGGATGACAGTCTTGGTAACGGTAGCGATGCGTTGTTAGGGCGCGGGAGGAGGGGGGGCCAAAAGAAGAGGATTGATTTGGAAATGAATGAGGATGAGGATGGTTACCCAATTCGGCGCGGCGTAGGGCGGTTGTGCACGAGAAGTGCCGTAGCCGTCTATTCTGGCGCACGTGCTATGCGTAACGTATGCAGACATTTGGAGAGCGGGTGCATATTTTTCATTTCATCCCCGATTTCAAACACAGTGGCAAAAAATCCCAAGTTTTTAAATTAAAACAATATTCGTTTACCTTGATCGAATAAATCTCGGTTGGATATTTTGAATAAATTACTATAATTGTTTTCAAGACGAAAATCCTATTTGAGTGATTTTTTTTCTAGCCATGCTGTTTTTCAGTTTCGTTGAAAAAATTTTATTATACCGGTATGTTCAGCATGTTTCATTTTTTCCCTACATTTCTTTTAACATTCCCCATCCTATTCCTACCCCATTCTTGCTTGCATAACTATCTCCACTCATCACAGTCTTCAACATCACCTTGCCAATCAAAACACTATGCATCCTAATTCCCCAGCCTCATTTGGATTTCTCTCAAAATCTCCTTCCCTACTTCACCATTCTTAGCACTTCCGTCTTCGCTTTCCTTTATGCATATTGAGCCTTTTGCTGTCGCATTTTTCTTCTTCTAAGGTGCGTAGTATTACATAATTTTGATCCAAAATTGGTACAGTATCCACGACCACCAGCTATAGTTTCTCAAATCTAATTAAACATTTTCAATGTAGCTTTCTCTTTAACTTTAAGCACATAGTCTTTCTTTGGTTTACATTTATTCTCATACAATGCCTTTTGTATCAATTTTCCTATGCGCTCAATAATGCTCACAAGCCTTCGGCTAAAATGAAAATCTAGGCTTAATTAACCACAAATCTAACTGATTTTTTTTGAATCGTTTCACGTACCTTTGTCAATAGCAGTGTTTTCAACCAATTGTTAAAAATAGCGCCCTATTTTCCTGCAGGGTTCTTATTACTTTCACCACGCGATCATTCCTCTATCCTAAAAAGACGTCCTTATAGTCGCCACACGCAGTAAGAGACGCTGCGCAGACTTGGTTATGCTATCAATCACCTATCTGTCGTGGATGACCATTGCAGGAGCAATAATCGTTGCTCCCACCAGGAGATCTCCAGGGTTAATTCTCCTTTGGTGTGGTGAAACAGCTCCCTAACGTCATCTCACGGCCAAAGAATCGGGGCACTTGGTTGCATAATGACCCACAGATCTCAGTATAAATTACGTTTACTAGATATTTCAAGCGATTAGAGTGTCGGCCCAGCAATTCGAAAAAATCCGGTGTTCAAGTATCGGTCAAGGAAATACTTTTTGTGCTTGGGATCTGCTCGATTCCACCTTCCCCATCTCTCCTGTGTCCATCTATTTTTATGTGTCCCTATCCCTTTTCCTTGTTTTATATTCCCATGGAATATATTTTAAACCATAATCAAACCGAAGGCCAGTTTTGTAGGTGATTGTTGAGTTCACTCAGTAATAAGCTCGACGGGAGTGTGAAATTCACACATCAGAGTAAGGGGGCCAGCTAGGGGTCCCAGTGTCGTTTATGGTGTCCCCAGGAAGATCTGGTACCCGAAAAATTCACATAACTTGTAGCTTGGGTAGAGCTGTAGGCGCCCAGGGAAGTTTACCACGAAATCTTACCCGACCCCTGCGTTCAGTATTCCAACGCTCTACCCTTGGACTACCGCGACCCACATAGAAATATATATATATATATATATATATATATATATATATATATATAAAATGTAAATTCACTAATAGTCCATAACAAACACAGAAACTAAAACATATAAAAGAGGGACTCACTGGTTCTCGAATTTTCGGTGGTGCAACCTACCTTTCTCAAGAGGAATTAGGAACAGAACTCTGAGAAGAGTTATATATATATATATATATATATATATTATAATATATATATATATTATTATTATATATATATAAAGTCACTTTCTTGAAAAATTCTTGAAAAATGAAGTCCCCCTCTTTTATATGTTTTAGTTCCTGTGTTTGTGCTCGACTAGTTATTCACATTTACATTATTGTGACACGTTTGTGGATTTTCAAGAAAGTGACTTTATAATATAATATATCTATAACTATATATATATATATATAATATATACTATATATCTATATATATATTTATAAAAGTCCACTTTCTTGAAAATCCCACAAACGTGCACAATAATGTAAAATGGAATAACTAGTCGACACAAACACAGGAAACTAAAAACATATAAAAGAGGGACTTCATTTTTCAAGATTTTTCAAGAAAGTGACTTATATATATATACTAAATATAAATATATATATAATATATATATATATATATATATATACTATATTTTATATATTTATATAATTATATTATATTATATAAAAGTCACTTTCTTGAAAAATCTTGAAAAATGAAGTCCCTCTCTTTTATATGTTTTA